>CM061750.1:17046569-17314970 GCA_030979885.1 Lolium multiflorum | reverse complement strand
CGAAAAACTCGGAATCCGCCATGTCACTGCTTGCCCTAGAGCTCAGATTTCTCGATCTCCCTTGCTCAGCCCAGATTTCTGTCTCAAATTTGGCACATTTGCTCTCCGTATGTGGCTCCTCCGATTATCCAAATAGAATTTTGTTTGGTTGAGTATATCTTGAGTATTTGCTGCTGTAGGTGACATGTTAAGTGAGTTTGCATGCTTGTTCTAAGTTGTTAAAATTAGTTTTGATGCATGTTTAGTACCCTATCAAGTTCCTATAGTAGTTTCGCTCATTTATATGTCTCAAAATCAACTTTTATAATGATTGTTGAAAAATTTCAGAAAATGGAGTGGAATAGACACCAACTCAACCAACATGAATTGGAGGTGCATGAAGTTATGAGAGTCCACCGTGAAGAGGGGGTATACCCCTCTTACTACCCATGCACCGATTTCATGAAGAGTGCAGGAATTTTTCAGGATGTTCAAAATCTAATTTTTAATGCAGGGGTTAGAAAATTTTTTTGTTGGTGAACCTTACCAATATGCAAAACTAACTATGTCAGTGGTGCAAGATTTTGAATTCCATTGGTCCCAACCTAACCCCATGGTTCGATATAAAATCTACAATAAAATTATCCACTTGCCCTTTGATGATTTTTGTGCAGCTATTAAAGTGCCACAATGGGGATCATGTGAGAAGATTAGGGGGCTGCCACGACAACTCTTGAATCTATACGAGATGATCTATCAAGGGAGAAGCTTCTCAGATCAGAGTGGTAAAATTCGTAGTATTCAACTCCTATATTCGCTATTTTGCTTACTTTATCACCAAGTGCGTCCTTGCTAGAAAGAATGCAAATAAGTTATCCATCCATGACTTGGTTTTCTTAGCTGCTGCATTGCAACTTGATAGAACTAATAATTTGGGTGCTTTGATAGCTTTTAGGCTTGCTACTAACCGTGATAAAGGAGGAATTTGTGGAGGTCTCATTGTCTCTCGTTTGCTAGCTATGCATGGTGTAGAACCTCACTCTCTTGATGTTCAGCTCTCTATAGAGAAGCTTGATATTGTTTCCATGATAAAACATGACTTTGTTTCTAATTGTTCTAATTTGAATAACCTGTCCTATGAGATAACCTTTTTCAAGAAAAAGTGGAGAGTAACTAAATCTGAAAGGCTAGTTGATTGCCTGCAACTGCTTTGTTTAACCTTGATTCCAGGGAAAATTGGTCGGTCACGGATAAGATGAACTTGATGCATACATAGAGAGGAGCGGCCATCATGCAAAGGGACGGCATGGAGGAGGCCGAGGAACCCTCGACTTGTCATCCGACGTAGCAAGTCTTCACATCAGCACTTTGGGCATGTGGAGCCTTCATCCTTTTCTTCTGCACATATGGATCTTATTATGACCACGCCATGTATGATCCACCAGCGTGGAACCCTGACCCCTCGCTGGGGTTGAATTCCACTTAGGCCAAAAGCCTAAGCTTGGGGGAGGTATGCCGACATCACTCATTCATTGTATATTACAATTGCCGGGTTATTTGTATATACTTGTTTCGCTCCTTTTGGTTGTTTCTCCTTCGGTTATTTTTATTTCAGTAGGCTCTTATTTTAGTTTTTGAAGGTTGTTACTACTGTAGTAACCTTTACTTTTACCTTTTTATTTCATTTGTGTGCTGATAGTTGCCTCTAATATGAGGAAAATGATATTTGGGGAAGTGCTGTCTAAAAAAACAGATTCTGGACTGATACTAAAAAAAAATCTTAAAAATAGCCAGAATGTTATTTTGAGCAGCCAATTTTTGTACATGTTCCCAGGTTATCATCTAACTTTCATTAGTTGAGCACTTTTTGCGTTGAACAGCAGAAGAATTTCGGAAAAAATGATTACTGTACTACTGTCAAGTTTGGCAGATTTCTGCTGCTTTGCTTTTGTGTGACTCTTTTAGTTTTCATTCTCTTGTATTTGCTTTATTTCTTTCCTAAAACACAAAAAGACCAAAAATATTTCTGTTGTTTTCTTTACCATTTGTTTATTTGGTTTCTTGGTCCTATTTTGCTTTATTTACTATCGTTGGTTTGCTATGAGAAAATCCAAAAAGATTATACTTTCGTTCTTGTTTCCAATTCGAAAACACCAAAAATATTTGTTGTTCTTCTACGGTTTTGTAAAGTTTATTATGGAGTTCAGCGGTCTCCGGTGGTTGGAGCTTGGTTTTCATTTCATACTATTCAAGCCACACAAGTGAAAGGCAATAATGACGATCTACGACAACTCGACTGTTGAGATGCTGGTATGAACTCTATTTGTTTTCATTTTGTACATATACTCATTCATGTGAGCATGCTTAGTTGGTTCATGTGAGGTATATGTCATTTAATGAAAGTCTAGTAGTTCATGATCTCTCATGTTTAGCTTCAATTATTAATAATGAGTAGCATGTCATAAATATTTGCTTGCATTGTTTTATTCATAGATAGGTATGACATTGTGTATCCTCCTCCGAATAATTCATTTGAATTGACTTGGCACATGCTCACGTATGCATATGACTGAACAAAAGTCAATTGCCTCGATGATTTACTTTGCTTCCGAGAGTTCTCGTATCACTTTTATGCCTCCGTTAATTTTATTTGTCGCAAGCATGATTATGACAAATATTGCTCTCTTGATTGTCGCCTCTAGCCTATTGCTAGCCTTCACTTGCACTGAGCGGGAATGCTGCTCGTGCTTCCAAATCCCCGAAACCAAGCTATTCCAAAGTGTCCACCATAAATACCTATGCATGGCATTTCAAACCATTCCAAGTAAATTTTCATGTGCTACCTTTAAAACCTTCAAAGTACTTCTCAATTTGTGTCAATGTTTTATAGCTCATGAGGAAGTATGTGGTGTTTCATCTTTCAACCTTGTCATTTACTCTTGACAGACTTCACAAATGGACTAGTGGCATATCCGCTTATCCAATAATTTTGCAAAAAGAGCTGGCAACGGTGCTCAGCCCCAATTAATTAACTTTCATTAATAATTCTCTCTCACATGTTTTGCCCTGATTTAATAGTCACAAATTTGAATTTGCAAATAGACACTCCTCCATGGTATGTGAATGTTGAAGGCACCCGAGGATTCTGTTCAGCTATGGCTTGTGAAAGCAAAGGTTGGGGGAGTGTCATCCATAATGAAACTAAAATACATGTGTAAACTAAAGAGAAGAGGGATGATCTACACCTTGCTGGTAGATAACGTCCTTCATGGGAGCCGCTCTTGAAAGTCCGGTTGACAAGGTAGTTAGAGTGCCCGCTGCCATTCGTTGGACAACAACAAACACCTCAAAACTTTACTCCTGTTTTAAAAAAGAAAAGCTCTAGCACATGTTAATCCCCGCTTCCCTCCGCGAAGGGTCAATCTTTTACTTTTAGTGTTGAGTCATCATCCTTTCTTGAGCACTTTCTTGAGAGCATAATTGTCATTCTTAGTGTAATATGTTTGTCCTAGATATGGTTAACTGTGGTATAACTTTGATGCTTTTATCTTTGATAATCTTTACTTCTAGTCTTCCCATGAACTTCAGAGGTGCCTGGGCATTTATGTTTTGCTGTACAAATACGGGAAAGCAGATACCACTTTATCATATCTTTTTATGAACATTGCAATCCTGCTGATAGATATGTTTCATGATGCTTATTATTAGTTTGTTGGTATCTTTTTTCATGATTGACATAACTATTAGATGAATTTAGTTGCATTTATCTTATTATGAATTGCCTAAGTACTCATCCATATAATGAGAATATTTACATCATATGAGCAAATGTGTTCATGAAAGTTCTTTTATCGCACTCAGCTGTTAACTGAATTGCTTGAGGACAAGCAATAAGCTAAGCTTGGGGGGAGTTGATACGTCCAAAACGTATCTACTCTCCCGAACACTTTTGCTATTGTTTTGCCTCTAATTTGTGTATTTTGGATACAACTAACACGGATTAACGCTGTTTTTAGCAGAATTGCCCCGGTGTCTTATTTGTGTGCAGAAAATCAACTTTCGTGAAAATCCCCGAAATAATTGCAATGGGCCTATTTTCACAAAGGAAGACCCACGGAGCAAGAAGACTTGTGACTTTAGGGGGCCACGAGGGCGGCGACACCACATGGCGTACTGTGGCCCCGGGGCCGCGCCGCCCCTATGGTGGCGGCTCGGTCAGCCCCCGACGCTCCCCTTTAGACTACTTAAAGCCCTTGACCTAAAATGCACTCGTGGGTTCGACCAATTTTCCAGAAGACATCCGTAACTCCGCCGCTTATCGCGAAACTCCAGACGGGGATCGAAACTCCGTCTCCGCACCCCGCCGGACGGGGAATTGGAGGAGATCATCACCATCGCTGCCACCGACGCCTCTCCATCAACCATCCATGCTTCCCCCATCCATGTGTGGGTAATTCCCCGGGGAATTGGAAGGGGATGGTAGGGATTGGATGAGATTGTTCATGTAATAGCCATAAGATTGTTAGGGCATGGTGCCTAGTATCCGTTGTTGGTACTTTTAGGATATTGTTGCAACTTGTTATGCTTAATGCTTGTCACTAGGGCCCGAGTGCCATGATTGCAGATCTGAACATGTTATTGATTCATGATGATATTCATTGTTTTATGATCTTACCTGCAAGTTGTATACACATATTGTTGTCCGGAACCCGAGACCCCAAAGTGACAGAAATTGGGACAACCTGAGGGGAAGGCTGTGATATGAGGATCACATGTGTTCACGGAGTGTTAATGCTTTAATCCCGATACTCTATTAAAAGGAGTACCTTAATTACTCGTAGGTTCTCCCTAGGAGGCTCGTAAGCTGCCACCGTACCGGGTAGGACAAAAGATATTGTGCAAGTTTCTCATTGCGAGCACGTACGACTATATACGGAACACATGCCTATGGTTATTTAGTACTTGGATACTGTTTTATTATTATCTGCAAATGCCTTGTCTTGATTATTACATGATTATTACATGAGTTATCTTATCCATGTAGCACCCGTTCATCCATCCCTATGCCTACAGTATTTTAATCCTGCTGTTTACTATAATCACTACTGCCGTCTTTATTTCACCGCTGCTGTTATATTTCACTACTGCTACCGCTATAAAACTGTTGCTACTAATAAACTCTGCGAAAGCAAGTCCAAGCCTGTGTGCAGTCGAATTTGATAACTCCAATGTTAAGGCTTTTTACAAATATTCTTTGCCTCTGTGTCAAATCAATAAATCGGGTTTTACTTCCCTCGAAGACTGCTATATCCCCTATACTTGTGGGTCATCAACAACCGGCTGGCTCGACACACGTACCTGGCCCGCACCCGAACCCGCATGTCGGTACCGACACGACCCACCCACGTGGGGGCCACCGTTCCGGGACAGCCTCCAAACATGCGATGGACTGTGATACAACACATCACCAACATGGGCTCCACATGTCAATTCCCTTGCCAAAAAAATTGCGCACGTGCCAACACAAGTGTCTGCCTGCCATCAATTTTGGACGCATGGCCCCGTAGGTCAGAGATTGCTGGGCCTACATAATATGCTCTGTTTCCTTACCGTGGGTCCCGGTGTCTCCATTCTGCTTCTAAGCTCACATGGAGATGTGGCGCGGGTCCCGCATGCCTGAGCTTTGGTGGGCCCGCATGTCGGAGATTGGTGGGACCTCGTGTCGGAGCTTTGGTGCATGCTAGAGCTTGATGGGCCTACGTACTTTGTTGGTCCTACATGGGTCCTGTGTGACATTCCCATCAAGCCCACATGGAGGATGGTCGCACCTGGATGCGTGGCCCTACATGCCGTAGCCGTGGGCTCCGCATGGAAGAGATTGTGTTCAATGTCAGAGCTTATGGGCCTACTGTGCCAGCGTGTGTCCTACGTTGCATTCCCATCTGGGCCCACATGTAGACGTGATCTATCACAGATTCACTAGGTGTCCCACTCCGCTGCATGTGTCCATGTGTCTTTGGGCTGACAGCCTGACTGAACAAGACCTATTTATTTAGCTTGAACAAAGACACGCAGAGGAGCCTCAATTTTATATTCGTTTATTAATCGACTGGTCAGCAACTCCAGGTGCCCTTACCTATATTCGGGAGAATAAATGAACAAAGATAGGGCAGAGGAGCCCGCTTATATCGTCTCTGTCCGACGGGCCAGCTTTTTTTGAGAAGTTAGCTCCAATTATATGTTCTACGACAAATGAAGGTGGACTTATATTTGGGGCCTCTGCCTTCTTGGGTCTAATATCTGAACAAACTGAACTTTCTGATAAATGTTATACAACAATTCTCAATACAAAAAACTGCAGAACGAGTATCCAAGTTTATAATCTAACTAGTAACGCATATACAAAAAAGTACGGAGTACTCCATCCTATAGAATCAGTCTCCGAAAAGCTTCTAAGTAATTGTGAACACGGAGAGTACTCCCTCCGTCCCGGTGGATTGGTCTCACCCCCAAAATCTATTTATCCCAGTTTAACCATGGATTAAGGCTCAATTACTATTCTCAGTTTAACCTTCTATCCTCTTCTTTGGCTAGTCAATATGCATGCGTGTATGCACTGGATATCCTCCATCGGTTCCCATCCCCAAATCAACAATAGCTGCTCTAATGAATGTGGAGTATTAGGGTCGTGATTGGATGAAATATCTTCTGTGAAAAAGTTTAAGCGCCCAATCCCCTGCTACCTATCCCGATGAAACTACTATTGTGCCCAATCCACCGGGACGGAGGGAGTAAGTAACTTTAAAATCGGTATTAAATATGGGTGTGGCTATTTCTCAGTCGAGAACTAACTTCGTCCTGTCATCAAATTTTATTACAATTAATGTTGCAACTGATAACTATGACGAATCACATAACAAATCAAACAGTGTATGACTTTTTTTTTGCTGATTGTTTGTTCACAAGCAGCTAACCGAACCTGCCGCTCGGTAAACTGTGTAGGACTCGACTGAGCATGAACTTGATTCTCAGCTAGCAGATAACTAGCAAATATTAACTAGATTCATACGAGTGGCAGACCACTTATAGAATTTTATAATTACATGTGTCCTTCCTAGTAAAAGTACGACAAAGGGAACATCAGGTAAGATTAACGAGTTGATCGGCAACCTCCACCAAACATTCCTAGGCGCGCAGGTCATTGATCTTCTTCCGCAGATCATCGTTAGAGTTCTTGAAGCAAGTTAGCTTATCCTTTAAATCCAAAAGTGTGTTGCGCATCTCAGAGCGCTTCATGTAGGCATCCACAAGCTCGCTTTCCGCCAACTTGGCATCATCCATAGCCTGATTGAGCTTTCCATTTAGAGTTAGATTCTCTTCGTGGAGGCGTTCGCACTCAAGGAGTAGCTCGTGCCTCTTGGCAACCGCATCCTCGAAGCAAGCATTGCCTAGCTCCAAGCACACCAAGGTTTCCTTCTGGAGTTTCTGGCACTGGGTGATCTCCCCACGCAACCTGTTGCATTTCCCTTCAAGATCTGCCACAATATCCTCCAGTAGCTGCATAAACACCGAAAATACTGAGCGACGGGCTACATAATTACACAAAAAGTTAAGAACATCCTACGGCAATACTGGGTTACTGACATCGTTCCTTCTAAGGCTATGGGAGATATCTTTCGATTGCCCTAGATCACCCGCCGCCATCTCTCCGGCAAGTCCTGGTGCGGGGGATGCCTTGCCCGTGCCGCTGAACCTTCAGAACATATGGGGGGAATCAGGATCTGATCAAGAAAGGAGGATAAAAAATGAATGCAGCAAGGTATTTTAGCTAAACTTACCTTGACATCCCGCTACCGCAGCGGGCACGATCCAACTCGGACGAAGACCAACCCTTGACGTGCGGAAGGCTATCACCCAACACGGACGAAGTACGAGCTAGTAGGAGAACAGAGGAAGAAAACGAGCTCTACCAGAGCTCTCTGCGGATGGGAGGTCACGCGAGGAAGATGAGAGTGGGGACTGGTGTGGTTAAAGGTTCGTCTACTCTTTTCTACTCCCAAGAAGTAGATCTTGGCCATCCATTTCCGACTAACGGAGGAGAGTGAATAACTTATATGTGAAAAGTTTGGCCCACTAACGCACGGCGCAGAATACGAGGAAGGAGTATTAAATTATCAGGGGCGAACCTTCCGATGTACTACTCGATTTTTTCAGCTTTGCCAAAAGTTGCATGTGCCACGTTAATATAGTGAACTGACAATAACAGATAGCTAGACCCTTCTCACTCTTATCCCCTCGAGCGCGGAAGAGTCATTCGATTTGGTAACCGGCCGTGCACGCCAATAAAGTAATAAAAAACATCTCTAGCAGGTTGTGTAGACTTCCAGTTCTATAAACACAAGTGTGCGAATTTAGACAGTATGTATATTTTTCAAGATTTCTAGATGTAGGGGATGTTGATATGTATACGTGGATTGCCTAGCCATTTCCATCAGTTCGCACTTTTGGTTGCGTTGGCTAGCGCAAGATGCTTGACATGGTATCAGAGCACTGGCTTTCAAAATATTTGCCCACCCCTATGTCCGCCGCGTCCGTTCATGGTCGCCGCTTCAACCCTTCAAGGACCGAGACCTATTTATGGAGGTGTCTACACGGTTGGAGAATACGGTCAAGGAGTTTATTTCCCAACATGGGTAGGTGCATAGCCGTAGGATAGAGGCCAGTGTAGCCCTGGATAGTTGTCTTTTCTCCTTTTGTTTCTTTGTACTCGTTTTGGTTGAATATTGGATTCTTAAACGGCTGTGTGCATCTTAGCTATGTAGAGGCTGGGTGCGGCACATTACCCTTCGCATTGCCCTATCCTGTGGCCCAACTGGAGGCCCATGAAGACACCCGATGGCAAGGTGGGCCACTAGGACGGTGCTGGAGAAGATTCCTCGAAGAACAAGAGAGAGGAGCCGAACAAGGAAAGCTTAGAGCTAGGTCTTTTGTAAACCTAGTCGTACCCGACAGATCTCTTGAGACCTGGCCTCCTATATAAAGGGCGGTGAGAGGACTGAGGACGATCAATCTTAGCAACTTTAGCCACCCCAAGTTTAGAGCTAGTCCGCAGCACTTAGCCTCTCGACGAGATCACAGCCGAAACCTTCGCACCCCATTGTAACCCGATACTTTCACAATCAAGATCAGGCAGACGTAAGGGTTTACCTCATCGAGGGCCCGAACCTGGGTAAATCTTTCTCCCCGTTTGTCTGAACCGATGTCTCGTATCAGCCTACAGGATTCCATCAACCCTAAGCCCCATCGGAGGGCATTGCCGAGAATACCCTCGACAATTGGAGCCGTCGTGGGGACGCATAGCGACTCTTCTCGCTCACTTTCTTGATCTACAAGGAAACATGGAGATGACGTTCTGCAGCGTCCACTACAACGCAACGCGAAGGAGTCCTCGATCTAGAATCGTATGCCCCAGGTCAGCAAGGAAATCATCGTCAGTCGACCTTTCAAGGGCCTAGCGGACCCGACAAACTCATCTCGCCATCGACCCCTCGGTCGACATCTTCAATGTTGGTTGGATCCGATAACCCCGCATCTTCAGAGATGACCTCGTACTACTGCTTGAACTGCGACACCAGGCATGGATTGGGATCGAGCGACATACCGTTCATCTGCAGCGCCCTGCATTCTTCGGAAGAGGATAGTGTCGACAGCGTCGTCAGGGGGGCCACCAAAGCGGCACACCACCAAGTTTATGAGCCAATAACACAGAAACGCGAGAAGTAGGGTGAGTGACAACACCCCTCGCTAGCAAAGTTTTGACAACACGCCGCAACTAACAACAGGGCAACAGGAGGAGGAGGAGGCAGCAGCCGCTTAATAATCACTCCCCTCGTTGGAACCGGTTGGAACCCTCAATGCCTATCGCTCTATATTGGAGAAAAACAGCGTATCAAAGAGCAAGCCACCCTCGAGAAATGTCTATTCGCCGCAGAACAATCTAGCGAGCGATGAAGGGGCTCGCGAGGAAGCGCCTCCGAAGCAGTCACGGCGAAGGGAAGCACCGATCGAGGTTATCCAGGCTTTCGGAAGATCACGCTAGGGAAATCACGTCGAACCTGACCAAATCCTTCATGACTACAGATACTGCGGGTATGCCGCGGCCTAAAACCGTCGAGGAGCAACGCCAACCTCGCGGCGTACCTCATCAACCAACCACCCGAAGGTTCTGTGGCTCAAGCCCACCGGGGCGCCTTAGAAAGCCTCGCAATCTTAGGAGACAACTTGGCCCCACGGAAGGAAAAGACCACGTTACAGGCCAGTGGTTCAAAGCATCGCTCGAGAGATGCTCGAGATGAAATCACCCAGAGCAGAATCGATAAAGCAAGGCAACGACGCGCCGCTAGGGAGGAATACGACAGTGACGCCTCGATGAAAGCCAAGAGTACGACGACGAGCTAAGGGAGCTGATATTGCTTGAGCTACAAGATCCGTGAGACGATGCCGCCCAAAAATTCAAACCTACCCCACTGACGCCGCTAAGACGATGACAGCAGGAGCCGAGGTCATGGATAGACGACACTGCGACGTAATCCTACACAAGGAATCGATAGCGCAATGCGTGCTTGCAACTTTACGAAAGATTCGGACGAGCTTGGTTGAGAGGCCTACCGAAAGGTTCCATCAAATCATGGGATGACCTAGTGACGCTTTCGTCGTAAATTTCCAAGCAACGTACAAGAGGCCCACGGGATCGAGAATTACGGCATTGCCAATGTGCTGAATGAGTCGATGCGCGCATACATTGCGATTCACCAAACTCCTGAACGCTGCCGAAGACGTTCCGTCGACAGCGATCGATGCCTCAGCCGATGGCATCCGACGTGAAACCTACATAGAGGAACGACGCAAGAAGCCAAAACTATAACCAAGTTAATGGAAATCACCAACACCGGCTGATGGCGAAGACAACGTACGAAGACCACGGCAGCGCAGTGACGACGAAGACGACGATCAGCCGAAGCATGACTCGGGTGGACGAAGGGATCGCCGTAAGAAAAGAAAAAGACCGCGAGGCTACGGCGATAAGAATGGCAGCTTCGGGGTATTTCGATCGGCAGACGAGACGTACGACGACGAGCGAGACGATCGACATGACGGCAACCGAACAACTCGAAACCGTGGCACTACAAACCACGACCACAGAGGACTCCCGAGCTACCCTTCGCTGAGCAGATAAATGCTCCCTGCTATCTCTGCACTCGTACATCGATTCTAAAGACAACAAGAAGAAGTCAAGTCACCTACTCCGAGCTTGTCGACTAATCGATATGCGAACTCATCCAGCAGCAACATCACCACCACTCACCGCCACCACGCCTCAGCACCAGGTCCAGCAAGCTCAGCCTCATAACCCCAACAAGTTGTTTCCACCACCACGTGGGCATATGAGCATGATCCATAGGACAGGTGTTTCGAGAAGGGAAATGAAGAGGCTCACCCGAGAAATAAATCTGGAGAGCATTATGGCCAACATTCCCGAATATATCGAGTGGTCGTCTCAGAGCATTATGTTTGGCAGAGCGGATCACCCGATGACAATCCCAAAGCCAGGGCACGCTGCCTTCGTCGTTGAGGCGCAAATCGGAGGATTCAAGATGAGCAAAATCTTCATGGATGGTGGAAGTGGATTAAACCTGATATTCGTTGACACAATCAAAAGTATGGGGATCACTATGAGGATGCTAGAAGAGACAGACACCTGTTTTCATGGCATTCTCCCCACTTCACCGGCGTACTCTCTTGGCAAAGTTCACCTGAACGTCATCTTCAATCCGACAACTTCAGGAAGGAAAAGATCGAGTTTGAAGTCGTAAACTGGGAATCGCAGTATCACGCTATACTCGGAAGACCAGCTTATGCCAAGTTCATGGCTGTGCCGCATTATGCATACCTCAAGCTGAAAATGCCGGGAGCAATGGGACAAACATCACAGTCTATGGAAGTTTCTCAGGCTCGGACAATTGTCATCGCGACTTTCAGAGGATCGCTGCGAAGTTTGGGCAGCAAGAAGTCGTTGATCTTCCTTCAAAATCGTCGGCACACGATAGTAAGGAAGATGAACGCGTCAGGAAGATGAAGAAGAAGCCAGCCGATCTTGCCTTAGAAGCTTCGACAGTGAAGACTTCGGCAGTGTAGCACCAGACTAGAAAGCAAGACCCTGGCAATCACGACTCGACTCCTGGTCAAACGCTTCTAAAATCGGACGCGGACAATCTTAGATAAGCAGACCCTCCTGTAATGCTTGATTCTTCGAGTAATAAAGCGCCCTTTATCGGAAAAAATGTCCGCCGCGTATACGATCATTCATACGTGTGCGATTCTTCTTTCCACGTGTTAACCTTCTCTTCTCCCCACTCACACGTGAGGCTGGTTGCATTGGACTATCTCTCCCCTATAATTTGCTGGAAAAAGTCCATAACAAACATTGAACGTGTAACCAAAAGCTAAATCGGACCATGAAGATTTAATCCCGAAAAAAAAAAAAAGATGAACAACAAGCAATAGCTCCAATCAGGTCTGAGAAACATCAACAAGTCCAACTTGGAACCACTAACGGATCTGCATAAACAAGCAACTAGGGAACTAATATCATGGAGGTTAATAGTGCATCGAACCCAAATTTCAAAGGAACCCAAAATGTGGTCACGGGAAAACCTTGTATGCATCCAGATCGAGAACGGAAGGTAGTTCGATTAACACCTAATAAAAGAAGAAGTAGTGGCAACTGATCGCTTGGTTAAACTACTACGGGTATGAGATCCTTCACCGTCAACCGGCGGGAGAAAGAAGAGGCTGCAGCTACCACCCCGGCAAGACCAACCTTATCCATCACAGATCCGCTAGCTCGCCAAGCTTTAGTTCTTCAATAACCGGAGCAATGCGATCGTTGTTAACCGAGAGGACTCCTGTTTCAAGGAGAGACAATAGTTGGTCGTTTATCTTCTCCAACATGTGAAAGGCTTTGTGGCAACTCGCGCTGGTCTTCGGACAAGAGGAAGTGGTTTCCATGACTACCAGGATCTGCTCGCGTAAATTGGAGTTCTCGCTGCGCTGCAGGCAAATCTGCTCATACCATGCCTTTATCGCCTGCTTCATGAGTGAGCGAAACCAAGCGACTGGTTTGTCCAACTGTTGAGAAATGTACATATCAAAGTCCAATCGAGAATAGACTTCCGACAAAGAAAAAGGTACTACTACTACTTCTACAACGGACAAAGCACCCTAAAAGGTAGACTAATACTACTCAATGTTGAGGAAATCGCTTATCGGTGTCAACTCATTCGGCTGGCGATTAACGATTAATAAGCAAATCGGGCGATTAATCGGGCGATAAATGAGTTTATCGAGCGATAAATGAGTTTATCGGCTAATCGGTGATTATCAAGTAGTGATTAATCGGCCGATTAATCGTTGAATCCGACGATTTTTTGAACAGTGATACTACTATAAAGCAAAAAAGTGGACGTTTATCCTCAAATTTGTCCAAAAAGCTGGCCGTTTGCCCCTAAGCCCAATAGCATCCAAACATTAAATTATTAAATCTCTAATAAAACTTACTTAGCAGCCAGCCTAATACGAGTAGTCAATCTATTGTGTGAGTGGGCTTTATGATGACTGCAAGATGACATGGCAGGGCTCTATAGCCAGCAGCCGGCTATGTTTTTAATCTTGCTCTTACTTTCCTTGATTAGCGATAAAAAGAAAGGTAACGAGTCCTAGTAACATCATTGTGCTTGAACTGATCTTCTCCAAAGTTCTTGAGCAGCTCCTCCATCTCATCTTTTTCCTCGAGCTTGATCAACTTCTCCCCCGAGCTTGAACTCCTCCGTAATCCCATTATCTCCGGCGAGCTTGACAATCTTCTTCTTCTGTTTAAAAATGGAGCCAATCTCCTGCGAAAGGAAATATTTCACTCTTAATACAAGCATACAATAACTTAAAAGGAGGGCAGGAGAGCCGAAGTTACCTTGGTCTCTTGCTCCCTGGCCCTCTTGGGCGGCGGGGGAGCTGGTAACACGAGCTCCATCTGGTTCTGGGTGAAGGATGGAAACACCTGGGAAATGCAACAACTAGATCTTAACTCCTACCGTGCAATATGCAAAAGGAGGGCAAGCGAGCCGATGTTACCTTGGTCTCTGACTCCCTAACACTCTTGGGCGGCTAGGTAGGTGCTAACACGAGCTCCCTCTGGTTCTCGGTCATGAGGGACTTGAGTGTGTGATCTTAACTCCTCTTACGATGCAATAGTCAAAAGGAGGGCAGGCGAGCCAAAGTTATGTTGCTCTCCGGCTCCCTAACAATCTTGGGCGGCTGCGTAGCTGCTAACTCGAGTTCCCTCTGGCTCTGGAGCTGGGTGAAGAAGCCAGTGAAGGATGGAGACACCTACGAAAGGTGACAGCTAGATCTTGACTAATTCTATTGAATATGCAAAAGGAGGACACGCGAACGGAAGATACCTTCGTCTCCGGCTCCGTGACACAATTGGTCAGCTGGGGAGGTGGTAACATGAGATCCCTTATCTAGCTCGGGGTGATGACTGTGTTGTATGGGAGTGGGAGCACCTGCGGAAGGTACAACACATTGATTCGTAAGTCCGAGCATTGCCGAAAAAATGAAGGAAAAGTGTCGAATTAACCTCGGCCTGCTTGCCCTTCAACGGCAGGGTAGGCTGCAACGCATCTTCTCCTCCGAGCTCTACCTTGCTCTTGTTGCTAGACATGGCGGGAAGTAGATGCGCAGAAGGAGGGTGTGTGAGGTGGGCTGGGGGCGAGGAATACTTAAGGAACATATTCTTGCTCTTGACCCCACATATCAATACAACCGAACGTGTGCGGAATGGTTCCGTTCCATTAAACACTTGGTTCTGGAACCGAACGCCACTTTTTGGATGTGATGATACACGGGGTAGACTTTCACGGTACTGCAAAAAATATTCATTAAAATAGCCTTTCTTTGAAAGTGGTTTGTGCAAATCCAAGTAAATTGAGTAGTTTGTCAACAAAGAGACCAATATATATTGGGTGATATTTGCAATATCTTAAGGAGGCAAGGCATGCCGGCTCGCTAAAGACATTTTATCTTTTTGTGAACACGGAAGGGTCTAGAAGTACATGGTTGCTGCATACATTAAAACAGTGGGCATAATACAAGCAGCTCAAAGAAAAAGTAGGTTACAGCCAGGTCCTGACTATTTGCAAGAAAGACCCTAGAAAGAAAAAGGGAAAGCGATTAGGCCCTCCTTCTCAACTGCACATCTGAGAGCTGGTGTTAGCTTCAGCTTCAAATCTGGCCTTTCGTGCGGTGTCACCGAAAGTAGCGAGTTTTCGGTCGCTAATGAACTAAGCCAAAGAAGTGGCATCAACCCTTGACCAAGTCAATGACATTGATTCAGCTAAAGAGCTTAGGGATAGGATTATAGTACTACAAGAGGGAACCAATTTTATCCAAAAGTCTCTTTATGAGTCAGCTAAGACAGGCATATGGAAGACTTAGCTCTGGTGTTCACAACACACATAAATCCAGGCAAAAAAATTGTGGTGCGTGTTACACTCCAGGACATAGAATTTCACCAGACTGCAAAAAAATATTCACCAATGTAAGATAAAAAAAAATACACGTGAAGGAAACCAAGATTTTGCAAAAACATAAAAATTTACATTTTGCTGCATCATCAACAAGTTGTGGCGTTAGCTTCAGCTTCAAATCTAGCCTTTCGTGCGGTGTCACCGAAATATGATACCCCTATCACATGTAAATAAAAAATAGACAAAATAAATTAATCTAGTTCAAAACTTTGCATGGCAAATCCTTTTTTTCAGAACTGCAAATGTAACAGAAAAAAGAATCAATGTTTGATTGATACTTCGCGGATATGAGCACACTAAACATTAACATGTATAGACTGTCTAGCATCAGGCATATAATAAAAACTATAACAGAATAACCCTAGATCGTGAGCACGATGTGGTACCACATCGACTACCTTGGTCTCGGCGGTGGTCGGGGTCGCCGTAGCATAGAAGAGAAGGAGGAGGATAAGCCCGACACCACCATATCCATGCTCTCGGGGACTGGATGAGATATGTACACCGGATCTGGTGGTGTTTACAGAACTACCCCTCCTGTTCTCCACGACCGCCGCCATGGCGCCTCGTCCACGGGTGTGCGAGACCGAGAGAGATAGTTGACTGGATGGGAGTGGGGAGAGAGCAGCCAAGTTTACACATGAACTTGGTCCGCTTTTGGACTCCCTCCATGTGGCTCCGTCCCGCGAAAACTGTATAAAATTTTGGTTCAATCTCGCGAAAAAAAATCAATCGGCGTGTAAAATTATTTTCAAATTCTCCTTGTTTATTGGGTTTTTGAATGCTGGATATTTTCAATATGTTTGAAATGGTCAAAAAATCAGTAATTTTTCTGGAAGTACAACCCTGCTACCTCTCCTCCTGCCGACCCAACATCACGCCACCTTCCATAGACCCACACCACCCCAACTCTCGAGGATAGTAAATATATCTAAATGTGTGGACTCTGGACTGTAAATAGTATTTTTTTTATAAAAAAAATGGACAATCTTCATGTTAGTTCGACTTTTAGAAAAATATAAGCCTCATTTCGATTGGAACCAGATGTACTAGAATAGCAGTAAATATGTTTCATAATATAAACCTCTTAACAAAACTAGTGCTCCCAATATAGCTTATCCAACGTTAGTGTGAGGGAGAAACCTTTCTTCCAATATTTCCCATCGAACCATGTAGCTCTATTTGTAAATAGATGCCTAAGATTTATCCATAATTGGATACATGTATGTATGTAGATAATATTTAGTATAAAGATACATCCAGATTTGAGCACCCCATATCATATACATAGGCACCGAAAATTTGGCGCCACCTATTCTGGACCCACGTGCGGGTGAATACATTACTTGACCAAAGCACCCAACATATATAGTTGTTTCTAGCTATTGCACAAAATAGCCGCTTTACACGTATTCTGCACAAAACAACCCTATACATGTAATCCGCCGCAAAGAGGACCAAATATGTGATTAAGCTGCTTAGCAACAAATCTAACAACGATGACCCACACATCAATGATGATAATGTGGCATCTGTTGAAGTGTATAAGAGAATTGCCTAGCCCTTTCCTTCAGTTCGGAGTTTTGGTTACGTTGGCTAGTGCAAGAAGCTTGACATGGTACGGTATCAGAGCCCAGGTCTCGAGTTCGAGTCCTGCCTTTCGCAATTTATGCTAAAATTGTTGTTGCCCCCTTCGGAGTCCACGTATATACCTCTGAGCCTTTCCACGTGTTGACTTGTCTCCCGTCACACTGAGTATTTCGCAATTTATAATTTTTGAACCTTTAGTGATTTTTGGTTTTTTCAATAGTTTTTAAAAAAATTAAAACTTAGACTTTCTCTAATTTTTCATGAATATGAATTTTAAATGTATTTTATTTTACATTTTTCTTAATTTTTTGAAAAAATGATCTTTTGAAATTTTTGAATTTCCATTGAATTTTCTAGCTAAAGAGGGTTGATATAATACTAATATTAATAAGAACTATAGTAGCATAGGGGTAGCTCAAGTAAGTAGAACACAGAAGTTAAGCGTGTTTGGGCTGGAGGAATTTGAGGATCGGTGACCTAGTTGCATCCATGTCTCTGACTTTAATTTGGCTTGGTTTTAAGAATATGAAGAGATATCGTTTATGTTTTATAGTCCTCGAGCGGACTCCTTTATGTGGACTAGTGAAATCTATCCCACCTTCTATCAACCCGACACACCCACTTCCTGGAAGTTCACTCCATTTTTTAGGATGTTCACATTTTTTTTTTGAAATTTCGCCTCATTTTTGGAAAGTTCACTTCAAAATAATGAAAGAGAAAGACATAAATAATGAACTAACTATTATTGGAATGTTTGGCATAAGTTAGTGCATTAAATTAAGTAGTATTACAAGATAAGGCAGCAATGGCGAGCTCGTGGTTTGTGCAACTACAATACATTGCATGGTGCTTCCCTGCTGTATCTCTCCTTCCTATCCCTCGCGCAAACAAATATCTTTTGTGCGACTGGCATGCCATTGTTTTGAAAAGACAACACAGAAGCCTGGATGTGCAAATTAATTGATGGTACTATAGCTCGATGGCGTGCTACGATAGGCCGAGGCGGTGTCTACGTATCTACTACTGCAGTCTGCTCGGATCAGAACCGACAACAACAATTAATGAAGGGACCCTTCTCTCTTTTATCCCCTCGAGCGGACGAGTCGTTCGATCTGGTAGCCGACGGTGGTCACTGGCATCAAAATAAGTTAAATATAGAGGTGCGTGGCTCGGATGACTAGTACGTACTATAGATAGGAGTGAGCTAACACCGGTGGAGAAATTTTCTTATGCGGTCAAATTTCTTACAGTACTAGCGGATGGTTGCAGCGAGGCAAGTTGGAGGCCCACCGGTCAAAATCACCCAAAAAGGCGATGCATGTCGCCCATTTCACCGAAACATGTGAGAGCAAGTCCAGCAGGCTCGATCATATCCCCTTAACAATGTACAGTACCCCCACTATATTTTAACAACGTAGAGCCCACATGTCAGATTTTTTGCAGGGGAGGCTGAGCAAGTGAAGCAGGGCCCCTACTATTTCTCCCCTATGGTCTTCATGTAGGGGACTCCCCAGAAAAGATTCTTTCCCTACAATTTGTTCATTTCAAGCAGCTCCACAAAAACCACTCTCCTAAGTCATACTCAATTATATTTTCCAACATAGATCCCACATATCAGGTTTTTTTAGCAAGCACGGCAAGTGTAGGGAAATGGATAAGGGACACCTACATAGTCCCACTACATAGGGGGAGAGGCGGCCTGGGTTGGGGACGCCCAGATATTTAGGGAAGCTATAGGGGAGCTGCTGGAGCGGGGGTTTTCATTCTCCCCCCCCTACATTTGCTATAGGGGGTGTTTTCGGGGCTCTCCTGGCCTTGCTATGGGTGATGCCGACATGGATCCTCTGACCTGCCTATCCCTGTCATACCCAGACTTTCGTTCGCTGAAGTCTGGGCCCCATGTCTTGTGGCTCCACTGGTCAGTGCCTCAACGTCAGAGTAAGCTACGTGTGGGGATCCTCTTCCGGGTGCTGCTGGGTTTCCTCTGGAAAACCCTGATTTTCCGACACAAGTCAGATGGCCGCTAGCGCCCTGGCTCATCTTTCTCTTTCTCGCTATCGCTCCTCAGCACCGCTCCACAACCCCTTTTGGTCCGCCCCTTCTACAGTTCTACATAGGAATGGAATAATCGCGCGTGGGTACACGTGTGCTGTTCAGAGAGGGCACGCTGCATCAAAGTAATGGGGCCACCGTGAATCCCTGCACAATGGACAGTTAGATTACATGTACACGTAGGAAAAACAAAGGAATTCTACAATCAACTCAAACCTCCTTTATACATTTCTACTATGCACAAAGAACAAGACAAAGATCATAAGTTGCATGATAATGACTTGATCGGACCTTTACATTTATTTCAATAATGACTAAGTATGGTTTAAAGGATTCTTGTGTTTTTCCTATACCTACAAATAAAACAACCAATTTTGTAAATTTATGTGATTTTACAACCCTATGGGATTGCACATGCATACCTATCCTATACCTACTTTTTTCCCCTATTTTTACATTTGTGAAATTATGCGAATCAAACAAGCTCGAAGTGTCATCAATTGTAGCAAAGGGATTTTCCATGACATGTGACCTAATATTTCTTCCTATAGGATTTACACTACAAGATTCCTATAGGATTTATTCCTATAAAATCAAACAACATGTGTAGGAAATTTACCCTAGGATCCTAATCCTACACAATTACTATGCAAATCCTATGAATCAAAAAGAGACCTTAACGCGAGCCGCCTGGTATGAAAGATCCAGCGAAAAGCACATGGTTTCAACGGTTGAACAAATGGTGCTCTTATCTTAATATGTATGCATGTCTTTGCACAGGAGGAGCCAGTAGGGGGTCGAGGATGGTCGACCGACCTGGCTAAGTTTGGGGCGGAAAAAAATTACGATCGAGTCGTGACTATGCTCGCTCTATCGCTCGCCCCCAAATCCCGTCGCTCACGCTCGGTCGTGTCTCTTCCCATGCCGCCCGCGCCTCCTCTCTCACCAGCCGCCGCCACGCCACACCCCGGCCGGCACATGGTAGACAGTGCCATGTAGCGCCCCGCCGGCCGCTCGCGCCTTCTCTCGCGCCCACATCTTCTTGCGTCGGCCACTGTCACGCCTCCTCAGCTCCTCTCTCGCCGGCAGCCTCCACGCCCCGCCCGGCCAGATCTTGCCCATTTGCCTGCCCTGCTCAGATGGACACCCGTGAGGAAGATGAGTGGATTCAGTTTGAGGAGGAAGAAGAAGCAGCGTTGGCTCAAGCTCAGCAAGAAAAGGAGGCAGAGGGCTCAAGAAAAAGGGCACGCCAGTAACAACAACATGTTCATTTCCCTTTCTTTCTTTCTTCAGATTTAATTTTATTTTTGATATGTACTTGTCCAGTGACTAGTATTTTGTAAGAGATTGATTTGGATTCATTGTTGTAGGACAATGCACAAACAGAATGGGAGATGATTTGCTCAATGATTTGATGTCTTGTTCTTGATAGTCATTTTGTAATTGTATTTGATGAAATATGCAAATTAACTGAATCGATTAGGACTTGTTTGGTTGAATATATTTCCTTTATATCAAACATTTTTTAGAGCTTCCGGCTCAGCTCAATTCATGTCTTCGCCGCTGTGTCTTTGGTTAATTAGGTCTTCAAAATTATCTTTGAAAACCAGCTTTGGCCCTACATTCTATCTAAGTAGCACAAATCTTCCTAATTATCATATATAGTACACACGCATGCATATTGTGTGAAGTGTATAAGTGGATTGCCTAGCCCTTTCCATCAGTTCGGACTTTTGGTTGCGTTGGGTAGTGCATGAAGCTTGACATGGTATCAGAGCCCAGGGTCTCGAGTTCGAGTCCTCGCTTTCGTAATTTATCCAAAAATTATTGTTGCCCCCTTCGGAGTCCACGTATATGCCTCTTGAGCTATACCTCTGAGTATTTCCACGTGTTGACTTGTATCCCGTCACACGTGAGAGGGGATGTTGAAGTGTATAAGTGGATTGACTAGCCCGTTCCATCAGTTCGGACTTTTGATTGGTTGCGTTAGCTAGTGCATGAAGCTTGACACATGTGAAGGGTCGGGGTCACACTTTGCGAGAAGAGCGGATATTCGTTATTTTTAACCTTGAAACAACAATCTATATATGCGGTCTAGGAACACATGCAAGTTTTGGCCGATTGGATTTTCTTACATTCTAAAGCGCCGTTTTGTGCGAAACCCTACCTGTGTGGACCATGCCTGTGATGTCTACCCTTTGTCCGACTTGGGGACAGGTTGATCAATACTGGTCTTTTATCTTTGTTTAATTTGTGTGTTTATCTGTTTTTTGTTTATTTTCCTTTTGTTAGGTCATATATATATATAGTAAACTGAAAACCACGAAAATGGACCCAAGTTTTCTCACAACATTCTATACCCTCAACTGGAGGCCCGAAGTGGACATTCACACTATATCTACGTCGCGACAACTTCTTAAATGGGTGTGATAGCTAGCTAGCACATGTGGATGTATCATATAGGAAGTCGCAACTGGGATTTATATATTGGCTATTTCAACCACAAAACATTATATGCCTGCATGTATATATATACTCGAGGACCACGTGAAAGGTTTACGACGACGCTTCTACCTGTTTAGCACGAGCGAACGATCACACTATATAGGAAAATTGAAAATACCAAATTTGGGCCCAAGTTAATTATCTCACGACCTACAATATATACCCTCAATTAGTGGCTTGAAGTGTGACATTCCTTACACTATATATTGCACAGAATTCTGCATGATTTTTTTTGGAAAATCTAAGGTTGCCACCCCCGCCCCCAGACAAATAATGATATTTTGCCCCCTGCGTTATTGTCAAGCTCCGCAAGCACTTCCTCGCCAAAATGGTGCATATAAGAATATCAAAAAGTCAAACTACATAAGTTTGACCAAGTATGCAGGAAAAAAATCAACTTCTAGAATACCAAATCAATACAATTATATTCTTTATTACGTATATTTTTCATATATGTTATATTTTGTATGGTAGGTGCAGATTATTTTCTCAAAAAACTTCATCAAAGTTAATATTGTTTGACTTTAAAAAAACTTATACACACTATATATATTAATTATGGCAACGAGGAAGTAGTACTTACCCATCCTGTGATACCCACATGGATGGTTAATTAAAGGAAGATATTTGGAAGAGGTGCCTCTTGTACAAATATGCAGCGGTGCTTAGCAAAAAACTTGGTTTATTTTTCTAAGCACCCCTCTAAACACAACCCATCGTACATGCCGTAAGCTCTAAGCATCTCTCATAAGCACAAGCCCAAAAGAACTATGCCTAAGCACAAGCCCAAAAGAGTTATACCGATATAAGGACCGATCTATGCATCGCTCATCACAAGCCCTTTTAACAAAATGTTTGTTTCTGCTAAAAACCTCACCAGTATGGGCATGCTGGTTGGTGAGTCCATATGGCAGCGAGACTAGTGTTCACAATGGCATTATAGTAAATACTACTTTATATAGCACCGCAACCATCAGCAAAGCATTTTACACTCTACCCGTCTGAATGGTCGCAGTGGCACTCATCCAGTCATCTCTTCCTGTATTGTTCCGCTAGCTCTTGTACGTGGTGGCGGCGATGGAGAGAAGGCGAGAGACGCGGCGGAGGTCGACCCTACGGCTGTGTCGCCGACTATCCGCCGACTCAAAGGTAACATAACCTCTTGCTACCGCCGTGGAGCTGAAGGAGATTTGTATGCTCTGTTTGAATCAAAGCACATGCACTATATTAAGAGCTCCCATATTGCAAAAATGGGTTAAGCCTGGGAAAAACCATGAACTTTCATGATAACCGTTAGCTTTATAATATTAGCTATTTCGTTGTAATATAGGAGTAGTGGCGTTCTCTGCATTTTTCCAATCTATATATTTTGTAGCGAAAATGGAATAGTTGTTTCTTCCGTATATTAGCTAAGACAAGGTACTTAATGCCAAGATCTTCTTTTTGTCCAGATCTTGTTGTAGCACTTGATTTTTTTTAGCTAGTGTAATACTCTTTCTTTCGAGACAGAGTTGGGGTAGTATAGATCTCTCTGTCTGGCCTATGGTGTCAAGAGGTAGCAGTTGTATGCGTTTGACTTGTTTGCATATACTGTGTTGTACGAAATTCCCTACAATAATTATCCATTGTATTTTAAATCAGGTCTCTATTTTGTTTACACTGCACGAAACCAAGGGAAAATGGACGAGCCTTCGCCACACTGTCCTCCTGATGTAGCCGGGATATGAATTTCAACATGTTGCTTCTATGTACTTGGCTATGGCTTCATCATGCGGATGAAACGCGATCTACAACTTCTATCTTTCCAGAAGTTACTGAGCAGATCACACGTACTAAAATACGCCAGTTCATGTAACATCCATGGGCACAAGGCCAGGCTAGCTATGAAAGGATTCAGCTAGAGATTGAAAAGGTATTGACTTTGATGAAATATTTTCTCCGGTGGTGAAGATGGAAGATATTAGAACTGGAAGCTGTTGCTTACTCACATCGGTCTTGCCTCATAGTATCTCGACAAATCTAATAATGACTGGATAAGAGAACTGTTAAATTTCGGTGACACCGCACGAAAAATCCAGACCTTACATTAGAGATTCCAGCCGGTGTGTCGAGAATGGAATTGTTCCTCCAGGGAACGATCGGGTATCCAGTGCCTCGACGTAGTGATGAAAAAGGCCTTACCCATTCTCTCCATCTTCTTCTTGTGATTCTGCCTATTCTCCATCGTCTTCTTGCGACACAGATTCATCATGTCTAGCTGTATTATTTTATCTAGACAAATCTAAAACAAATGTATATATTCTCTATGTGGTGTGCAGGTCTGTATTATGTATCTAAAAACTATATTTAGCACATTCAAATTTAGACACATCAAAGACAAATGTGTATATTCTCTGTGTGGTGGGCAGGTCTGTATTATGAATGAAGTCGGTATTTCAGCAGTAGTCCTCTTGTGATACTTCTACATTGCACTTATGTAGAGTATTTTTCTATTTGGTGAACAGCTCTATATTTCATTTAGGAAGCCTTCTCTCTCTCTCTCGTACCCGGCTCGATATTCTCCGTCAGAACCTTGCGTGTTAGACAATTGTTGATAGCTCTGTTTTATCTTCAAGATCGTTCAGCGGCTGTAATGTTTTTGCGCGTCAAGTGCATCTGTGTGTTTGACTATTTGCACACGCAAGTAGAGTGAGTACTCCTATGACTTGACTCGTCGTTTTAATACAGGGCACATTGTTAAGTGAATAGTGACACCAGACGTCGTTGACATAGGCATGCCAAACAGGCATACCGAAGAAGGTACCCGGGATATATGGCAAGGATATGAAGCCCATGACTCGAAGTTTTCAAAGTCCAGAAGCCCAAGATCTCGATAAGGAATATAGAGTTGTATTAGGAAATACAAATCGTGTAACAATACGGGAAAGACCCGGAGTTTATAACTTGTACGACACGTAATCCCTCGGCTCTCCCTCCTATATAAAGGGGAGCAGAAGGGAGGAGAAATCATCGAATCTATTTTTAGCGCACACCATAATTCTTGAGTCGAGCACCTTTTCGACTGAACCTTCGAGATCTACTTTCCCTCTACTTTCCGCGAAACCTAAGTCTACAATATGTAGGCATTGACAAGTTAATCCCTTGTCAATTGGCGCCGTCTGTGGAATTGGAGGCTGCAAGGAGGTGATCTTGATGGCATCGTCAACATCATCAACGGCAAGCAATGCGATGGACAGAGGTAAACGGATCGAACTAGATCTCGACGCTTTTGTTCCTCACCCTCTCGCCCGTTTGCATGCATATGACGATCTGGAGGAGTCGACGAAGATGACGTTCGGGAATTTCCACTTCCTCGTCGGGAAAGAAGGATCGCATCGTCTCGCGGCACCGATTTTTTCGGGACCGTTAGCGGCCGGTTCCCATTTCTCAGGATCGTCAGCATCATCAATCAAGTCAGGCAACGAGGAGGTTTTGCCACCAAGTTTCATCAAGCCCGCTGCCGGCGGGGAACTCGCCGATCTGTTCGGTGACATGACTTTCGGGTTGTTCACGGATTCCGATCTGGGCAGTGACTCCGAAAGCATCGACAACCTCGACTTCATCGACAAATCTACTTCTATTAGGGAGGTCTTCGGTGATCTATACAACGGTGTCACCGACCCTGAAGATGATGAAAACAAAGTTACAATATATCACCAAATCTGCGCAATCAGGGAATCAAGCCGCCAAGAAGACGAAGCGTCGGAGGCTTTCGATGGTGTGGGCAATCCATACATCGATCTCGCAGATGTTATGCGTGGAACGGGAAACAAATATATCGGGGCTATGCCGCGAGAAAAAGTACGACTGCCGCAGGAAGCTTGGGATAGAGCTCAGAGAGCCATGAACGGTACAGAGCCGATGACTACCATGGCTACACCGGAGGTGTTGCAAGCATATCAATATAAACTCGCTCATGCTGGACGAGAGCTAGAAAAGCAAAGAAAGATACTCGACGAAAGAAGAGCTGCAGCTTCTGTGTCAAGTGCGCGCAGGGCCAACCTAAGTCGACAATCAGGAACTTCGAGAGATAGTCACAGGGACGCCCGCGCAAGAGCAAGATCTCCATTGGCAAACGTGCCTGAGCATGAACGAGAAAACCTGATCCAAAACCTCGACATGGCTTTTATGTCGATAGACACGAGAGGGCACATCATCCCAAAAACTCCGGAAGCAGGATATATGGCGACACATGCCTTCATCATGGCATCTAAACCACCTGCGGGAGATCCCAGGGAAGCACTGTCAGATGGCTATGGCAGGAGTCGGCGTTATGGGGGCAGCGATAGCAGGCTCGAGTACACCACAACCCGAAAGTGCTCCAAGGCAAAATAGTCCTCGACCCACTACGGTGGCGGCGCGAGATCCTCCATGAGAAGGTGACGCGAGGAACACGGTGACCCAGGCTCGAGTCGACAGAGCACGAGAAGAGAGGAACCACAAAAATAGAACACGAGAACATCGACACTCACTGGAAGTTAGCGAGGAAGATTTGTGCGGACTCCCTTGCTTCACCCGACGAGTTCGTAAAACTAAAGTACCTTCTAGCTTCAAGTTACCCGACAATTACAAAAAAATCGATGGATTGCAAGATCCTGAGGATTGGCTAGTTGATTACTTGGAGACAGTGAAGTTGATGGGCGGAACAGGGCAACGGCCATGCAGAGCATTCAGTCCACTTGAGCAGAGCCGCAAGATCCTGGTTGAAAAAGCTACCGGAAGGATCCATCGACAGTTGGGAAACTTTCGAGGACTTGTTCGTGAGAAATTTTCGTTCCACGTGCAAGAAACCTGCGTCAATAGAGCAGCTAAGGACCTGCAGGCAGAAGTTTGATGAACCAATGAGGATGTACATCCAGAGGTGGAGCATCATAAAAATTCAGCTGAGAACGTGTCTGAAGAAAGAGCAATCGACGAGTTTGTGGCAGGAATCCGGAGAAGAGATTTAATCGAGGAAGTGGGCAGATCCAACCCGAGAACCATAGCAGACCTCATGGACATAGCAAATCATTGGGCTGACGAAGAAGATGCTATTCATAACAAACGGCAGAGGTCACCTGAGGAGGATCACAACAGAAATAACAATCAAAATAGGCGACGTTTTTGCCAATACACAGATTACGACGGTCCCAGCCAAGTAACGTCTGGCTTCCGAGGAAACAATGGAGGAAATCATCGGGATGATTACCAGTGGAACAATGACCAGCGCAATGATCATAGAGATGCGCCGAGTTCCAGCAGACAAAATAATCGGCCTAGGTTCCCAAGGCCATATAACGTATCACCCGAAGATCTGTTGAATGGGCCATGCCAGATGCACTTCTACCTCGACAATGAGGGAAAGAGACAGTTCATTCAGAAGGACTGTCGAACTTTTCAAGCTGCGAAGATACGCGGAAAACACCAACACGCAAGCAACAAACAGGGGGTACGTGCAGGGGCCAAGGAGTGAAATTCACCTACCACCACCACCCGCAATTACTAGCTCAAACCAACATCAGCTGCAACTTGTGGCACCTCCGGGCAATAATGATGGTTTCATAGACACAACGGGAGTAGATATGATACAGAAAGGCGACCCTCGAATAGGGCGCAAAAGTTAATTTCGCGGCAGGTGTTCATGGCAAAAAAGTCGCCTCCACCAACCATCGAGTACATTAATTGGTCGGGACAGGCAATAGGATTCACCCAAGAGGATCACCCACCTCAAGTTCCACGACCAGGGCAGTCAGCTATGATCTTACCAGCAGTGATAGCAGGGTTTGAGGTCTCCCGCATATTCATAGATGGAGGAAGCAGTCTAAATCTCATATACGCGGACACGCTGCGGAAGATGAATATTTTTTTGGCAAATTTGACTCCAACAGATACGCGTTTTCATGGCATCACACCTGAGAAGCCGAACTATCCTTTGGGAAAGATCCTACTCGACGTACAGTTTGGAACACGAGAAAACTTTAGGAAGGAGAAGCTGGAAGTTATCGACTGGCCGTCTCAATATCATGCTCTCTTGGGACGACCCGCATATGCCAGATTCATGGCTGTGCCACATTATACGTACTTGTTATGGAGGGTCCCCGGACCCAATAGCCCAATCACGGTCAAAGGAAGTTTCGCTTTGGCAGCTAAGTGTGACAAGGACTTTCACAAGCTCTCCGAAAGAGATGCAGGCTGAGTATGAAGCATCCAAGCTCACCACCAACTACGACGTGCTACGATGGAGGAAGATCCTTGCAAGAGCAAGCTTTCGACACTTCCAAAGATTCAAGAAGTACAGATCCACCCGACAAATCCAAAAAAGATGACTTCCATCGCGTCCAACTTGGATAGTGCATAGGAAAGCGCGCTCGTCGAGTTCCTCCGTGAGCGCTAGGAAATCTTCGCATGGTGCCTGACATGCCAGGAGTACCCAGGGAACTTGCCGAGCACCACCTCAACTTAGACCCAAGAGCTAGACCAATCCGACAACCTTTACGGCGATTTTCGAGCAAACCGCAAAGCCATGCTATCTGAGATCGTCGACTCAACGGCAGGTTTCATCAGGAGCTGCACACAGAGGCCACGTGGGTCGCTAACCCCTTGGTCCCGAAGAAAACACGGACGTCCTTCGCATGTGCGTCGATCACGTCTCAATAAACATTGTCCAAAGGATCACTTTCCTCCCGAGGATCGACCAAATTATCGACTCCACGGCAGGTTGCGAACATCTTTCCTTCCTCGACGCATATTCTGGTTACAATCAGATCCGCTTGAAAGAAGATGATGAAGTCAAAACAGCTTTCATAACCCCTTACGACGTATTCTGCTACAGAATAATGCCCTTCGGGTTGAAAAACCGGGAGCCACGTATCAGCGGATGATGCAGAAGTGCCTCGCCACGCAAATTGGAAAAATGTTCAAGTGTACATTGATGATGTCGTCATAACAACAAAGCAAGGGTTATCTCTGATCGATGATCTCAGGGAGACCTTCGACAACCTCGACAAATATCGTCTCAAGTTGAACCCGACAAAGTGTTCCTTTGGTGTTCCTGCGGGAGAACTCCTCGGATACTTAGTGTCAGCTAGGGGAATTGAGGCTAATCCAGAAAAAATACAGGCTATCTTGACGATGAGAAAACCAACCAAGCTCAAGGAGATATAGCAGCTGACTGGGCGAGTCGTAGCTTTGAGCAGATTTGTCGCAAGATTGGGACAAAAAGCGCTACCTTTCTACACGCTCATCAAGCAAGGAGGAAAGTTCGTGTGGAACGAGGAGGCAGACAAAGCCTTTGAGCATCTGAAGCGCACAATATTGACACCTCCAGTGTTGGTAGCACCACAACAAAAGGAGCCTCTGTTGTTGTATATTGCAGCCACACCCCAGGTGGTTAGCACGGTCCTCGTGGTCGAAAGAGAAGAAGAAGGGAAGATTCACGGGGTTCAACGGCCAATATAATTAATTTGTCAGTGAAGTTTTATAGCTATCCAAACAGCGCTACCCGCAATATCAGAAGTTGGCCTATGGAGTTTTCATGTCGCACGGAAGTTAAGGCACTATTTTTTGGCACACCCGATAATAGTAGTCAACGAAGCGCCGAACATATTGAACAATTCGGAAGCCACAGGACGTGTCTCCCTTTGGGGAATCGAGCTTTCCCCTCGGGACATCACATATGAAAAAAGAAAGGCGATCAAGTCGCAGATTCTGCTGGACTTCATGGCAGAGTGGATGGAACTTCAAAATACGGGACCCCCAGATCTGTCGAGTACTTGGCACAGGAATTTTGATGGGTCCAAGAGATTAGAAGGATCTAGAGTAGGCGTGGTACTTGTCTCACTGCAGGGTGACAAGATGAAGTATATACTTCGGATGACCTTCCCCAACGCATCCAACAATGAAGTAGAGTATGAGGCCCTGATTCATGGGATGAAGATGGCAAAGGCGTGCGGTGCCACTCGTTTAAAAATCTTCGGCGACTCCCAGCTGGTGGCTCAACAGGTGATGAACAAGTGCGACGCAGTCAACGACAGCATGATAGCATATAAGGAGGTATACAATGAACTCGAGAAAACCTTTGATGGCTGTGAAGTTAATCATGTGAGTAGGCTCAGCAACGACGAAGACGGCGTTTTGGCAAACATCTTCTCGCAGTGCCTTCCCATACCACCTGGAGTTTTTTGGGATGAAATAAGTGAAAGATCAACCAAGCCAAAGAAGGTGCCGAAGCATCCAAAGAAAAAGGAAAAATCCAAGAAAGACTCGGGGGCTCCAGCAGCTCCAGAAGCACATGTATCAGATGATGAGGAGGAACCAGAGGAGGTCATGATGATCCAAATTCCTTGGATGCAGGCATACGTGTCGTACATCACGAGGAAAGAAATACCCGAGGATCCGGTGGAAGCAAGGCGGGTTATTTGATGATCCAAGGCCTTTACCGTGGTGAAGGGAGAGCTATACAAACGAAGCATATCAGGTGTGCTGCAAAGGTGCGTCACACCCGAGGAAGGTCGAGTTATACTGAAAGATATACACGAAGGAGTATGTGGCCATCATGCAAGCAGTCGAGCAATAGCAGCCAAAACTTTTCGGGCAGGATTTTATTGGCTAACAGCAATAGAAGATGCAAAAGACATAGTGCGTACTTGCGATGCGTGCTAGAGATTTGCATCCAAGCTGTACTCTCCAGCAGCAGAGCTAATGCCAATACCATTGGCCTGGACTTTCGCACAATGGGGGCTTGACATGGTGGGAAAATTGCACAAGTCCTGGCCAGGAGGACACGTGTATTTTCTCATGGCTGTCGATAAATTTACCAAGTGGATAGAAGCAGTACCGATAACTTCGGCAGACGCAACATCGGCGGTGAATTTCATCAAGGGGATAGTTTTTCGGTTCGGCGTCCCAAACTGCATAGTTACGGACAATGGCAGCAACTTCACCTCTCGAGAATTCAAGGACTACTGCGAAGGCGTGGGCATCAAGTTGCAGTTCGCATCGGTGGCGCACCCGCAAACCAATGGACAAGTTGAAAAGGCGAACGGTCTCATCTGCAATGGTATCAAGAAACGCCTGTTGACCCCGCTCGAAAAAGCAAGACACACCTGGGTCGATGAGCTACCCAGTGTATTGTGGAGCCTACGAACAACGCCAAATGCAGTGACACAAGAAACTCCGTTCTTTTTGGTCCATGGAGCAGAAGCAGTACTCCCGATAGAAATAGAACACAACTCTCCTAGAGTCGTGGAATATGAAGAAGAAACTGCGCAAAAGGCACTGGAGGATGATGTCGATGCACTTGATGAAGCAAGAGATGTGGCGTTATCAAGAGCAACCCCGTACCAGCAAAATCTTAAAAATTATCACAGCCGACGCTTGCGGCCAAGATCCTTCGAAGTCGGTGATTTAGTTCTTCGACTCAACCAAGATGGAAACGAGAAATTCGAGTCTCCATGGTTAGGGCCATACATTGTCACGGAAGTTATTCCGGGAGGAGCTTATCGACTGAAGAACAAGAAGACGGGCAAGGATGAATCAAACCCGTGGAACGTGGCGCAGCTGCGACGCTTCTACGCTTAGAAGGAAATCAATATAGTACCAACTATGTAAACATAAATTGTATCTGAAGAGCTCGCAAGTTTTCAGACGCACTCTTTTCCTTTCAGGGCACCGAGTGGGGCTAGAAGGTTTTTAATGAGGCGGGCTTGCGATGCTGCAATATAGCATGGTTGAAATAAAAATAGTGATGGCATATATTCCTTTCTTTACAAACAAGGCTCGGGGGCTTGAACCTGACAAATTTACAATATATTCGACTCCAAGATGTCTATCAACTTACACACTTTGGTTTCATGAAAAAAACCTCGCGAACAATAAATATAGTCATGCCAGCCGAGATACTCGGGGGCTTGAGGGAAAAATCATAACTTAAGAATTTCCCTTGACTTTACACAAGTCTCGCAAAAACAGTTACAATATATACGACTAACAACTCTGCTTGCTGGTTCAACCTAGTGCATCTGAGAAAAGAAAAAGAACTCCTATAGCAAGTTATCTATGTTTATGTTTTGCCCTGCAGCAGGAACACTTTGAGTGGAATCAGCATATCGAAATTCCTTGAAGAAAGCGGTGTCTATCCTCAGAAGTTCTTCAATCATTTTTTCGGCAATAGGAGACACCTCTGCGTTCAGCTTGTCGATGTTCCTTCTCCTCTTCGACAACTTGGAGTAGCAACTGTCGATAATATTGCCAAACTCCAGTTTTGAGTGACAAATTTTCAACCAGATTAAGGCAAACTTGGAACCAGCTATCATCTGAGCCTTCACGAAGTCATGGATATTATGTACATGTTTAAACTTTTCCATAAGCTCGGGAAGGTTATCAGGCTGAGGATTCCGAGGAAACATGGCGTTGTAGACCATGGCTAACGTACTAGTGCAGAAGTCAAGGAAATCCCGAACTCGGGCGGCTCGATTCTGAAATTGTACAACTCGGCGAGTGCGATCTTCATCTGCCCAGAAATCACTATCGTTTGCCCGCGCAAGTCGAAGAAGGGCTTCAACCCGCGAGTTTACCCTTTGTTCTTCGGCGGCAGCATCCAGAAATGAGCATGTGAGTAACATAAGGGAAAAACAATATAGCGCAGGAAGGGATACAAAGAATATAAAAGGAGCGGCAAGATAAAACTAACATACCAGCCATATCTTGACTTGCATCAGTCATCAAGTCAAGCATATAATTCTCGTGTTGAGCAGCTCGTGAGGCATTGGCAGTCGCAGACTCCTTCAATTCAAGAGCCTCCTGTGCTTGCTCACGATCAGAAGATTTGCGAGATTGGTCCATAACTGTTACAGCCTGTTTCTTCATAGCTTGCAACTGTTGTCAAAGATCAGCCATTTCTTGGTGTATCGAGTCAGCACACGAGGAATCATCCAAGGAAACGCCGCCAGGAGCTCTCGCAGAACGAGAGGCGGTGGGTGAAGCGTTGGAAGGTCCAGCAGCTCTAGTATAGTTATCAAAAATCAACTGGAAGACAAGAAAGATCGACATCAATCATTCGGCAAGGAACATTTTTCATTCATATTCAGCACATTTACATAAGGCGATTCCTTACAAAAGACGGCTCCTATAGAGTCCATATAAATTGTCGGGAGCAACAAAAGGTGGTGCTAGCTACAAAAGAGAAAAGAAAAAAGAGACACAGGTTGGCCTACTTGACCTCCGTCCGAGCTGTGCTAGCAGAAGTGGAGGACGTCGGGTCAAGGAAGGCGATGAGTTTCTTCGAGTGAGGCTTGGCATCCTTCACCAGAACCTTCCATTTCTCCAAGTTTATGCCCTAAGGAGTGCCAGCTTTCACCCAGTCAACTTTCTGGCCGCTGGCCGTGACAAGGGCGATGGTCCCTTCGACGCCAATCTTCAGGCTAGCCTGACGATAGGCCAAGGCTGGATCTTCCTTCGCCAGGAAATGCTGGGTGAGCTGGGAGAAGATCTCCGGCTGGGTATCCTTGGGGAAGAAGTGGGGGAAGACACGCTTCAGGGCGGCCCGTGCGGAAGAAATGTTTGTGCGCGCCAAGTCGCAGTTCAATTCAAGAACATCGAGAGCGTCAATAAGACGATCATCGGATTCTTGGTTCAAAGTATACTGCTCACCCATCCTCCCTGCTGGAGAAAAGCAGGAGTTCATCAATACTAAAGACAAACAAAAATAAGCAAAAGCATAAGGCAAATGAAAGCATGGCTTACTTGTAAATCTTCGGTTCTGCGTTTCGAAGCGCTCCACTATAGCATTTTCACGCTCGACTTGCTGGGCCTCTTTGTCGCTCAAAGCGTCTTCAGCGGTTTTGAGCCTCTGGCGAAGACCTTCGATAGCAGCGGCATCTTTCTCAGCCTTTTTGCGGGCTGTCTCGCTGGTTTTGAGCTTGGCCTCCAGCGCGTCAGCACGTTCTTCGGCACGGCGGAGTGCATCTGAAAGGAAAACGTTAGAAGACACAGAGTCAAGATGGAGATGTGAAACATATTAAGAGCAGTGCAGCTTTATCTCTTAAAGTGGCAGCTTCGTCGCGGAACCCGATAAATTGGGAGCCCAGGTTGACTAGCTCTTTCATTAAGGGCTGCACAAAAGTCGACAAGATAGAAAAACATCGTCAGGGGAGAACAATTCGACAAGCAAAAGAGATGACAAGTAGGAAAGAGGGAACTTACATCCTCAAGGTGAGGAGCCGATGTACTCCCAGTGGCAAGCTCTTGTGTGCTGCCAGCCCCGGTCTTAGCTTCCTTCGACTTCGGCGCTCGGGGGCTGGGCATGGGAGTTGGCACTTCTGAATTATACTGCGGGGGAGGCGAGGTTTCCGCAGCAGCACAGTGTTCTTCGGAAAGAACCAGCGTGTTGGAGGTGCTCGTAGGAGCTAGCCCATGAGCTGCGGGTTCTTCCTCTTCTTCTCCTTCATCAGCTCTATCAACATAGCAGTAAAGTAAAAATATGAGAGTACCGAAGGAAAAAGAGATAGACAAAGACAAAAAAGAGCAACTTACGAGCAAACAGCGCCAGTCTCAGCGAAGGGGTCGAAGGCATTTTGTTCCTCCGGGGAAGATTCTTCGGCAGCTGGTTCGGCGAGCTTGGACGCGCCGAAATCTTCGTCATTGCTTCTTTTCCTCTTGCGCCCATCTAGAGAAGTGGCAAGAGGAGGAGGGATGGAGTGGGCAGATTCAGATTGTTTTTCTGATTCTGTATCCTTTTAAGAGGAACCCGCAGATCTTTGAGATTCCACGGCTTCACTCTCAGGAAGGGAGGATTCTTGCGAATCATCGGTAACAACGACTCGACCATCCCCCTCCCCACCTTCAGGTAGTGGGGGAAGAGAGGAGAGAGTTTGGTGGTCCTGTAAGGTACAAAACAAAGAGAAGACAAGAAAATGAGCACACAAGAGAAATCAACAGCAGTCGAAAAGTAGGAAACACAACCCGAAAGAAAACACTTACTTCAGGAAGAGCGTGACTACCACTATATGGTTCCACGCGACAGGACGACGGGACTTCGTGGTTCTTGTTCAAGGAGGTAAAACGGTGGACGAGCCTTTCCAAGTCCTTCACAGAAAGGTCCTTGGAAATACGGTTGACATCCTTAGCACCTGAATATATCCAAAGAGGATTTTTGCGAGCCTGCAGAGGCTGCACCTGAATCCGAAGGATGTAGGCAATTATTTGTACACCTGAAAGTTCTTCCCCGTCGGTATTTTGAAGCTCGTGGATGCGGGTCATCGGGACGGATGTAGATACAAACGCCACCTACATTCTAGGTGACGTTCCTCGAATTGTTGCGCCGGAGGTAGAAGATGCGTTTCCAACGGCCCCAATGAGGATGGATGCCCAGGAAACACTCGCAAAGAGTGATAAAAATAGAAATGTGGAGGAGAGAGTTTGGGGTCAACTGATGTAGCTGGATCCCATAGATGAGCATCAAGCCACGAAGGAATTCGTGGACAGGAACGGCAAGGCCGCGAACGAGGAAGTTGACGAAAGTTACCCAGAATCCAATGGGAGGATGAGGAGAGCTTTCATCTTCGGGCATCTTCAGGGCCTCTTTCTTCAGCAGACCCATCTTCTTCAGCAGCTTCTGGTCCTGGGCGGAGATCTTCGACCGCTCCCAGCCTGAGACCTTGACCTTCTCTGCGAGCTCGTCGGTGCCCGGAGCGCGATTCTTGCACTGCTTCGTGCGCGGAGCCATGGCGGAAACTTTGGTGGAGAAACAAGGGGCAAGAGAGCGTGTGCGCGAGGAGCTCGAGAAGCAGCAATGGCAGAGAGAGAGATGAGATGTGCGGCGCAGCGAAGGGGATGAATGAGGAATAAAAGATGAATTTATAGGGAGAAGATGATGCGTCCAGCCGTTGGATGAAAAGGGAAAGTGTTCCGAACCCTACGCGTGTCCAAAGGGTAAAAGGGTCTTACCGCTCCAAATTTACTGAAGGGAAGTTACTTCACGCATGCCGAAAATTACGGAGGACGTGTGTTCCCCACTTGTGCAACGTGTCGATGGCGCAGAGTTTTGGACCCACGACACAGTGAGGTGACAGGAGTCATGGCTTCCCAAGGTGGGCATCGTGGCTATCGTCAGCAGCGACGTCATTCAAGAAAGCTTCGAGTGGTTCAACAAAAAATAGCGACAAAGAAACGTCAAGTTCTAAAAAGTGCAGGGATAAAAAGGAGAACTTTGAGAGCCTATGATCAAATGCAAGCATCTGTTCATATGCTCGGGGGCTACTCTTATCAGAAGTATTGTCTATACTTCTGATAAGAGGATGAAGCGAAAGAAAAAATATAGAGTTGACCAAAATAGCAAAAGTTGAGCCTACACCCAGTGCAAACACTCTGTAGCCTCGGGGCTACTCCCATCGGGACGCTGGTCGCGCACCCGATGAAATATGAGGAAGAAAAACAAGAGAATGACAAGACAATATAGAAGTTGACAAAGAATTTTCATCATACATCTTCGAGTTACATATAACTCATCATGTACTCCCATCGGGAGATCAAGATATTGTCATCAGACAACTCGAAGAAATTCATAATTCCAGCAGCCGACGAAAGCACTCGACAATATATTTTCAGAGCGCATCCGCCGCGGTAAAAACTCTGAATGCCGTAACATTTTACGAAGGTAAGTCCATAGGATCCATCCTGTGTGGCATGGTATCGCACCCGAATGCGCTCTACCACTTCATCCGTATCAACATATGCGAAGCAAAATCCTAGCGGACGCGTTAGGTACTCGATAAAACATAACTGGGATTTGATTCACGATAAGTCCTTAAGCGGCACGTGTCGAATTACGCCAGTATCCCAAGTTCAAGTCCAGGGACTTGAGCTTGAAGTAGGTTTATGCGGGTTTGCCACAAGAGCAGTTAACTGGTACCTGATCCATCAGATAAACCAGCCCCATCTACCAATATCCCTGCACAAAATAAATGTTAAGCAAAAATATTCGGCTTGTTGATAAATAAGGATACGATTCAATTCTACGATGGAGATTTTACTCGACTCTGCGATTCAAGAAAAATCTCAGGGGCTACTGACATAGGCATGCCAAACAGGCATACCAAAGAAGGTACCCGGGATATATGGTAAGGATATGAAGCCCATGACTCGAAGTTTTCAAAGCCTAGAAGCCCAAGATCTCGATAAGGAATATAGAGTTCTACTATGAAATACGAATCGTGTAACAATACAAGAAAGACCCGGAGTTTGTAACTTGTACAACACGTAATCCCTCGGCTCTCCCTCCTATATAAAGGGGAGTCGAGGGGAGGAGAAATCATCGAATCTATTGTTAGCGCACACCATAATTCCTGAGTCGAGCACCTTTTCGGCTGAACCTTCGAGATCTACTTGCCCTCTACATTCCGTGAAACCCTAAGTCTACAATATGTAGGCATTGACAAGTTAATCCCTTGTTAGTCATATCAACGGTCTGACGCCCGAAAAAGGCACTGCCCTAAGTCAGTTATTGCTGGTGCTTAATTGCATAGACCGCCACGTGATTGAACATAAAATCTGAAGCTGTTCGGGAAACCAAAATAAACGTAGCTAGCCTCTCTTGTGGTCACCGATCGACTTTGAATCAACCCCGATCAAGTCCAGCAAACTCCCAGGCAACTATTGATTTTTTCTAGCTCGGGCTATATTGAGGCAATTTGAGTGCAAACATTTTTAAAAAATCGAAAAATTCAATTGTATAGGCAATATCGTAATCTACCCATGTGTCTGGCCATGTCTCTTCGCGTGGCGGTGTTGCCGGTGTGTAGGTAGCCCAACTTGAACCCATGAAGTTGAAGAGTGAGGTGGACCCGTCTATCTGAAATGTCCCCAAATTTTGCATTCATATTGGCGGGATAGCTGAAATTTGAACCAGCGGTAATGTCCCATCTATCCCTGACTCAGGCAATTGTAACATCTCAACCGTGTCTGAGGTCAAGGATATTGAAGTAGTTTTAACCCAAGGGCACCATAACCCGCACCCAGCCGAAATGAACATGGTTTTCCCCATTTCGACAAACCCTAGATCCGCCGCTGCCTCTACCTCTGCCTCCGCCTCCGTCTCCATCTCCAGCCACATCCACCACCGTCCTTAGCCTATTTCTCTGTCCCTTTATTCTTACAGATCCCTGCTGCTTTGTTCACATCGTGGCCCTCCATTCATCTCCTTCCCTGCCTCCCGCCTGCTGGTGCCGTTCACGCCCGTCTCGGTCAGCTGTGTCTTCGGTGCGCGAGCATTGGTGCGCGAGCAACGGCATAGAAATGGGTATACTCTACTTTTATGCCTAGTTAACTCGATTGTTTCTTGATCTGCCCGATTGTATGGTCAATCTTGCTAGTTGGCGGTTCATTTTTTGTTTATATAGATCTCGGGAGAAGATAGTTGGTTATTCTAGAAGATACTCCCTGTAAGATGTTTTAGGTGCTTATAAAGTAGACTAGATACAAACTAAAGTGAGTGAACACCTACATAGTACTAAAAATAGACTAGATACAAACTAAAGTGGGTGAACTAAAGAAAGTGCTTCAACATCTTATATTTCCAAAAGGAGGGAGTAGTTGGTTATTTTAAAGGATCTGCCGGGTGCACCTTGATTTCGTTGGTTCTAATTTCTTACATTTGTGTCTTTGCATCATTTTTCCTTCTGTTCATCCCTCACGCACATCATAATACATGTGTCTTTTCTGTCATTATTATCCCATTTGGAAACAGACTCAAAAGATGCAGAGGAAGGAAGGTTGAAATAAGGCTTCCGGGTTGTAACTCGTTTAAGTTCTACTCTTCCAAGCCAAGTTCCTGTGGAAAAGTCTAGTAAAAGGGGAGGCTTAGTATCCTAGTTCTTTATGCACGTTTAGTAGGTAACTTCCTCCCTCTAACACAGGTAATGATGATACAGGACCATGCCCTTAGAGATATTGAACTCCACAATGCGGCAGTAGTGATGTTTGTTGTATTTAGTAAGTTACTTCCAGGAGTACCACTTTAATGTTCTAAACGTTTGTTCTGTTGAAAGGGGAGAAAACAAGTCAAACGGACTCAAAAGGTTGCCCCTGCCTATGTGTGCCAAACTTCCAGTTTTCAATCCAAAAGGGAAGACAAGGCTCGAGCCTGCCGTCATAGCATCAAAGTTCGCAAGAGAACACAACAATGCACTCAGGAATCATGTGCATGTGCAGTCACATTGGATTAAGAACAAAGGAGACACTAGGTCAAATTGCCCCCGAAAGAAAGGGATTTTTGACAAGCCTGCATAGCACTGCAGTGATCCTCATGCTAAGGTCAGTTCCATTGTACCATCTGTGTATAAGATATGCGCAAATAACCAGAAAATCTGTTCCAAGGATCAGTTTATGAAGATACTGTGTCGTGTTATTATGCAGTGCACATCCTACAAAATTTGGTTAGTTCATCAGAACAATGCGAATTGTACCAAGTATGATGGCTATCTAGTTTTAATTTCGCTCAATGCATATGTTGGATGCTTCAACTATAATAACACTAATTGCATTTCCATCCATGTTGTTGACATTGCCAATTTCATGTGGAAATTTTTAACTTCTATGCTGGACAACTGCTGGTACATTAAAGTAAGTAGGTAGCTGTTTGTATGAGCCTTTGTGCACATTGTACCTTTATACCAGATCCATGTACCTGTAAGCTGGTCTCATGTATGTCTGTGATTTCAGGGAAAAGAGTACAATTCTAAGGATCCCACTTCTTTTGAATTATTTAAGGAGTGTCACGTCAGCCAGAAAAATGGCTTCTCCACCGCTGTACATGATGCACTAGTAAGATAGCTTTCAATGAGTCCTTTCTAACGAGAATGTATCTTCCTGCATCTGATAACCTTGTTTCTCTGTGCAAACCAAGGCTGAAACGAAAGAACATATGTGTGTACCTATGGTATCTGGAGGACCTAAGAGTGAGGCCAAGGTAGTATCCACTGCGATAGAGAAGAGGGCCAGCGCGGAGCTCCTGGATGTTGTTAACTCATAGCGTGATCAAATGGATGAGCTGGCCAACATTGTACAAGAAGGCGAAAAGCAACGGGCTGACATGGAGGCAAGGATTGAGAAGTTAGGCGAGATAATACTAAATCAAAGATAAAAAAGTTTGGCCCAGATAATGTCATGTCTGACGTCGAACGGTTGAACTGTTATTTTTTCCTCTCCTTGGTCTTGCTAGTTGTACTATTATTCTGATGGTCCACAATGTCTGAGATTTTATTATGGGCATGTAATTCTTCTTGAGGACTTACAAATCTGTAATATTTTTTTATTTGAGGAGATCGAATCTGTAATAATTAATAATAGCTGATGTTTTGAATCCTAACCACGTCAGTTATTATAATTAATAACAACTGACGTTGTTAGGTTTCAAAATTAACTGACGTGGTTACTGTTGGTTGTTTTTAAGCTATTGCGCCTTACAGCTAAATGGGCTGCAAAAAGCCTATCGAGATGATGTATTATTTGTGCTTACCATGCAAGCCGGGACGAATTGGGCTTACCATGCAAGCCTATCTAAATATTTATGGGCATGATGGGAAGGATGTAAATTGGGCTCTCTTTTAGCATTACAATCTTTTGGCCCAGTAAATGTAATCTTAGTAAGGCCCCTTTTAACATTACTATCTTTAGGCCCTGTAAAAGTGATATTAATTGGGTCTTATTTTCTCAAAAATTTATGGGCCTGATAGAAGGAATTTTAGTTGGGCCAATTTTCGAATTTTGGCCCAGTAAATATAATCTTAGCACGGCCGCTTTTAACATTACGATCTTCAGGCCCAGTAAGTGATATTAATTGGGCCACATTTTCTTTAATATTTATGGGCCTGATACGAGGAATCTTAATTGGGCCTGATTTTTTTATTAATATCTACGGGCCTTATGGAAGAGATTTTAATTGGGCCGCGTTCGTGTTTCCACGTGTCGCATTTTCATTGGTGCTGCTGGTACGTCCTAGTGTCACGTGTCGCACTTTCATGGGCGGTGCAGGCACGTCTTAGTGCCACGTGTCGACTTTTCATTGGCCCAGGTACACGCATGTTACTGTTCCGCGCATGTTATTGGCCCAGGTACGTCTTAGCGCATGTTACTGGCCCAGGTAAAGCTGAGCCACATGTCACCCTTTCATTGGGCCAGCTACATGCTTATTACTGGTCCATTCGGTCAGGAAAGTTGTGCCACGTGGTAGCCCGCAATACGGACATGTGTCCACATAGTAATCGCTGCAGTGTTAGTCTGATTGGCCCATTTGGCTAATCTTGGTTCGTCCACGTTTTGGATGATGTCATCGTAAATGACAAAGGTGATGTCACCCGATAGACCGGACACCTCAATCATTAGCCTGGCACACCTGACGCAATGGTCGCCGAACGGGGGAACCGACACCATGACGGAGTTTTAGCGTCACGACGATACGGGCTCCGGGCTTAGGCGTGTCGTCACGGATTCATGACGGGATGCCTTAACCGTCAGTCTGGCCATCTGTGACGCGAGGTCCGCCACGGTCTTGCAAACCATCAGCATGAGGCCTCCATGACGGATTTTGCACATTCACTGACGAACTAAAATTGTTATGGACTAGCGAATTGTTACTAGTGTGTCCTCTACTAAGTCGGCCTCCTCGTGTCACCGGATTGGCATCTCCGCTTGGGATGGACAATCGGCGCCTACGGGGATGCCGTGCCTCCCATCCCCAAGGTCGCCGAACTCGAGGACTATATCACCTTTTGTCGGGATCAGCTCACCGCCGCGGCTTAAGCGGATCCCGTTTGGGCGGCTGATAGCCAACTGTGGCGGCCGCTGTTCGTGGCCAAGCGCGACGTGGCGCTCTCGGTTCTGTACGGTCCCTACGGCGGCCCGTATAACCGCGTCAACCACCATGTCTTCTGGAGTGGACATAATGTGGACGTGGTACTGATACATCTCAAATGTATCTACTTCTTCAAGAACTTTGCTTAATTATTTACTCCGGAATCTCACCATACTTGGATGAAAACTATTGAATCTGATGCTATTTTTAGCAAAGTCTCGTTTTTATCAAGGTTTCGCAGGAAATAAAATCGGGGAAAAATACCAGGCAAGTTTTTCATGGAAAGGAAGGACCTGGAGCGTTGGATCACGAGAGGGGAGCGACGAGGCCCAAACGAGGTCAGGTGGCGCGCCCACCTTCTTTGGGCACGCCTCCTGGGCCCGTTTGGCCCTCGGTCACCATCTCACCTCCCCCTTCGCGTGGTGCCTTATATACCCTAAGAACCTACCCCCTGGAAGGAGAGGACATTTCGCAAAATAGAGCGCCGCTGAGACCATGATCTTTGTTTTGGGGGTCAGATTGATCGTGCTCTCCACCCTGGAGAGAGGGATTTCGAGGGTTTTTTCATCATCACCGCCACCGACATCATCACCAACCATCATTGACTCACTCTTCATCACCAAGAGTGAGTAGTTCTCGATAGGCTTTAAGAGGTGGATGGGTTTTGGATGAGATTGATCATGTAATCATCCATATGTATCGAGATTTGAGGTTTTTGTCTTGAAGATATTCATGTATGAGTGTTGGCACACCTTTGCTATGTTTAATGCTTGTTACCAAGGTTTAATCGACCAGTAGGAGAAAGGCGTGACTTCTGAAGGTGTTGCGAGCTGACTAGTGGCAGGGCGCACTACCGGCGTCAGCAACAACATGGAACCACACAACACAACCAAAATACTTTGCCCCAATTTACAGTGAGATTGTCAATCTCACCAGTTTTGCTGAACACAAAGGATTAAATGTATCGAGTGAAAGGAGATGTTTGCAGTAATTAAAGAGAACAGAGCTTACGTAAGTAAACCAGCAGGATTGCAGTGGTTGAATTTATCGGTGTAAAGGAAAGGACCGGGGTCCACAGTTCACTAGAGGTGTCTCTCCATAAAGATAAATAGCATGCGGGGTGAACAAATTACAGTGGGAAATTGATAGAATATCGATCATACATGACAAGATGATTACTATGAGATTCGTTTGGGTATTACAACATAATACATAGACCGTAATCCAACTACGTCTATGACTAATAATCCACCTTCGTTATCCGAACCTTCGAGTATTAAGTTGCAAGCAACAGATTATTAGAAAGTGTGTAAAGTAAACAATAGAATTATCCTTGGATAAAACATTGTTGTTTTCTCCCTAGTAGCAACAACACATGTACAATCTTAGAAGTTATGTCACTCTTCCAGAAAACTAGATGCATGGACCTACTATCGAGCATAAATACTCCTCTTGGAGTCACAAGCATTTACTTGGCCAGAGTATCTACTAGCATCGGAGAGCATGCAAGATCACAAATAACATATGACATGAATATATAATCGACCTCAACATAGTATACAATATTCATCGGATCCCAGCAAACACAACATGTAGAATTACATAAGGATGATCTTGATCATGTAGGGCAGCTCACAAGATGTAAACATGAGGCACAAATTGGAGAAGACAACCATCTAGCTACTGCTATGGACCCATAGTCCAGGGATGAACTACTCACGCATCACTTCGGAGGTGGGCATGGCGATGTAGATGCCTCCGGCAATGATTTCCCCTTCCAGCAGGGTGCCGGGAAGAGCTTCAGAACCTCCGAGATGGGTTCTGCAATGGCGGCCGCGACGGAACTTTTCGTGGATGGGGGCTCGGGTTTGCAGGGTTTTCCCGAGATCGTGAATAAATAGGCGGCGGGGCGATGTCGGTGGAGGCTAGGGGCCCACACCACCCCTAGGCGCGGGCCAGGGTCAGGCCGCGCCTAGGGCTGGCGTGGCCACCCTGCTACCCCCCTTTGACTCCCTCTGGACTCTGTCTCGCTACGGTAAAATATTGACTTCGGCTTTTGTTTCGTCCAATTCGAGAATATTTCCTGTACAACTTTTTTGAAATACAAAACAGCAGAAAACAGGGAACTGGCACTGTGTCATCTTGTTAATAGGTTAGTGCAAGAAAATGCATAAAAGTGCAACGAAGTATGAGCAAAACATATATGAATTGGTGTTAAACAAACATGGAGCATAAAAAATTATAGTTACATTTACGACGTATCAAGCATCCCCAAGCTTAACTCCTGCTCATCCTCGAGTAGGTAAGTGATAACAAAATAATTTTTGAGGTGACATGAAGCCAACACAATCTTGATCAAGTATTGTAAAGCATTGTGAGCTGGGATCTAAGTACTCTAAACATAAACATGATAGATACAATTCTAACAATAGAACTTAGCAACAATGTTATAACATGAGAAGTAACTCAAAGAAAGTATCATGAATAATAGTGCATTGAAAGCAATTGTTTGTTTATGAGCATAGAGAAAACATAGTAAAGTGGTACTCGGCATGTCCTTTATGAAGTAGCAAAACATAAATGCTACGACACCTTCAAAGTTCAAAGGGTGACTAGATACAAGTAATTTAAGAACAAGCAATAGTCATAGTCATAATCATGAATCAATCAATAATAATTTTGGGACTATGCACATTGCACTAAGAATGACAACTATGCTCTCTTAATCGGTGCATAAAGCGAAGATGAAGACTCAACATAATAGTAAAAGAGAGACTCTTTGCAGAGTAAGCAAGATAAACAAGTTTTATAAACCTTCCAAAAAGTATGGTACTCATTAGCTTTGAGCTCTCATTGCCCCTATTATAAGCATCTTGAATGGTTAAAGTTAATGTGAGGCAAATATGAGCTATCTGCTTGACAAATCACAAGTTGAAAATCTCATGCCCCTTGAATATGAGTACCTAAACCTCATGCTACTCAACTTAGGTCCCAAATAAGTTCTTGTCATTGTAAGTATACATGTATCATCGAGAACCGCCAACGGGGTACCTCTTGCCCGATGATATGGAATACACTTGTAGGAGCAATCCCATGCCAAAATGACAAGACAAACAGACAATGAGCATCCCAGCAATCTTTTTATTTACTATGGGTATAGCTTTTTATTGAAAATGCTTCATAGAATGCTCACTATGGTTCGCTGTAAATTTGCACCATGATTGATGCATGGCTTAGATTAGCGGCCCAGGCGTTTCTCTAATTCATATACAAACTCCATGGACTTACAAGTTTCCATTTTATTTCGCACCGCTAGGCATAAATAAACAAAAGAACATGACATCAACTAAATATGAATAAGTGCAATGTTGAAAGTGTTCCCCATGAAAGCATGGTTATACTAACTCCCAACTAGCAATTTGCAAACATATAAACTTCATAAGATAGTCACAATGATCAAGTCTATTAAGTGCAAGAAAGTAAATGTGCCATCAAGTTCGTGAGAGCTTTACTAACTAATTTTCTCATGCCATAATTTAATTTGGAAGATAAATAAAAGCATGATGAATATACTTGGAATAGCAATAATGCTACTAGGTAGATATGGTGGACACAATTGGCAAACTTTGGTTATTGGTGGTTGGATGCACGAGTAGAGTTCATACTCAGCACAGGCGGAGGCTAGCAAAAGACTGGGAGAGACCAACTAAGAGAGCAATAATGGCCATAATCATGCATAGCGACAAAACATTATCAGTCAAAGCATAAAGTGATATTACAAAGTAAAAAACTAAATGATCATAGAGGCTTTAGTTGACTGGATATAGTCATAGCATGGTATAAGCATGTGCCAAGTCAACCCAATAAAGCATCAAAGGAGAATACCACAATATTATACTTTTATGATGGAAACAACACATGATTCTTTCAATGGCACATTATGCACTCTCAGCTATTTGAGACAAGTCATGATATAACAATAAATACTAAGCATATGACAAGAATAACATCCAACATGACATGCCAAAGTCTATGCCACAGTCTAGACAAGCTTCCTTTTGCATCACTATAGTCATGAAACATTTTACTCGTCTCCAACACCAATCAACTTATTTGAAATAACTCTCAGAGATGAAATACAATATGGAACAGAGAGCTAATCATACATAAAGAAATAATACTAATGAGCTCTGAACAAAATTCAAGTGAAATAACAAGAGCTAAACGCAGTACTAAAAACTAGAACACTCGCAGAATAATAACAACGTAAAGTAGAGCGTTCTATGCAATTAAAAAGGAGCGGGTCTTTCTCCAAAAAAATGTGCTGGGATCCAACATATGCTACAGCAAGCAAAACAAAACAAACTACAAACAAAAATAAAGACGCTCCAAGAACAACACATAGCTTATGAAGCAATAAAAATATAGCGCATAGAGAGATGACTTGTTGCTTTGTTGATGAAGAGAGGATGCCTTGGACATCTCCAAGCTTTGATGCTTGTACCCCTTGAATATTTCTTGGGGTGCAGGGGCATCCCCAAGCTTGAGCTTTTGTCCATTATTCATCTCATCACATCATTCTTCTCTCCCTACACTTGAAAACTTCCTTCATACAAAACTTCACACAATTCTTTATTAGCAGCATTAGTACAATCAAAATAAACAAATCCACTTGGGTCCATTTCTAACATATATCAAACACCTATTAAAGCATTAGCTACTGTATCAACCTTTCAAAAAGCTCTTTGATCAAAAGAACTCAAAAAGAAAGAGATTTAAGAGGCAAATGCAAATAGTGTAGAAATCTGTCAAAACAGAACAGCAGGTAAAGATCGATTTGTTCGAAAATCTTCGATTGCTCATCTCGAAAAGTGGTCAACTAACGAAAGTTAGATACTGACCTGGGACATATTCACAAAAAATGGCAGGTCAAAATTGCGCTCTGGCTATTTATAAGAATTTTTATGGTGATAGCACAGAATCTGTTTTCAGGACAGCAACTTCCCCAAATCTTACTTTCTTCCTATTAGAGGCTATTCTTGGCACAAAAACGAAATAAAAATGATAAGGAGAGGTTATTATAGAGGTAATAACTTCAAAGACTCAAGAAAATAAAAAAAATTACAGAAATAAAATATGGGTTATCTTCCAAGAGTGCTTTTCTTTAACGCCTTTCAGCTAGGCGCAGAAAAAGAGCATCAAGTATTATCAAGTGAAGAAGCATCAACATCATAATTTGTTCTAATAATAGAGTCATAAGGTGACTTATTTCTTTTTCGAGGGAATTGTTCCATACCTTTCTTGAGTCGGAATTGATATTTAATAATCCCATCTCTCATATCAATAGCAGCACCAACAGTTCTAAGAAACGGTATTCCCAATATAATTGGACAAGAAGCATTGCATTCAATATCCAAAACAACAAAATCAACGGGGACCAGGTTATTGTTAACCATAATAAGAACATTATCAACTCTCCCCAAAGGTTTCTTTGCAGCAATATCAACTAGATGAACATCCAAATAACATTGTTCCATCGGTGGCAATTCAAGCATATCACGGATTATTCTAGGCATAACAGAAATACTTGCACCAAGATCACATAAAGCATTGCAATCAAAACCATATATTTTCATCTTAATGATGGGCTCCCAGCCATCTTCTAACTTTTTAGGAATAGAAGCTTCACGTTTTAATTTCTCCTCTCTAATTTGCATAAGAGCATTTGTAATGTGCTTTGTAAAAGCCATATTTATAGCACTAGCATTAGGACTTCTAGCAAGCTTTTGTAAGAACTTAATTACTTCAGAGATATTGCAATCATCAAAATCAAACTCATTTTTATCAAAGGTGAAAGGACTTTTGTCTCCCATACTCCGAAAAATTTCAGCACACTTATCAGGAGCAGTTTTAGTAGTTCTAGGCAATTTTGTAGAGGGGGCGGGGACTTTTCCTACACCATTTATTTTACCATTAATAGTAGGAGAGTGGCGAGCATTTGAAACTTCATTACTACAGGTGGTGCTGATGGTACAAATTTTAGTCAAATTATCATTTCTAGCAATTTCATCTTCTCTTTCCCACCTAGCATGCAATTCCGCCAACATCCTAACATTTTCATCAATTCTAACTTGAATGGCATTCAAAGTTTTGCTTTCTTGAACATCATGAGGCAACACTTTTAATTTAAGAAATTCAACATCATGAGCAAGGCTATCAGCTTTAGAAGCAAGAATATCAATTTTGCCAAGCTTTTCCTCAACAGTTTTATTGAAAGTAGTTTGTTTAATAATAAAATCCTTAAGCATGACTTCAAGATTAGAGGGTGCACTTTTATTGTTGATGTAGGAATTAGCATAAGAGTTGCCATAAGCATTACCATTATTAGAAGGATATGGCCTATAATTGTTGCTACTAAAATTATTCCTATAAGCATTGTTGTTGAAATTGTTGTTTTTAATGAAGTTCACATCAACATGTTCTTCTTGAGCAACCAAAGAAGCTAACGGAATATTATTTGGATCAACATGTGCTTTACCATTAACAAGCATAGACATAATAGTATCAATTTTATCACTCAAGGAGGAGGTTTCTTCGACAGAATTTACCTTCTTACCTTGTGGAGCTCTCTCGGTGTGCCATTCAGAATAATTTATCATCATATCATCAAGTATTTTTGTTGCAACCCCCAAAGTAATGGACACAAAGGTACCTCCAGCAGCTGAATCTAGAAGATTTCTTGAAGAAAAATTTAGTACTGCATAAAAAGTTTGGATGATCATCCAAGTAGTCACGCCATGAGTGGGACAATTCTTTACCAAAGATTTCATTCATTCCCAAGCTTGAGCAACATGTTCATTTTCAAATTGTCTAAATTTCATTATGTCGCTTCTCAAAGATATAATCTTAGCATGAGGATAATATTTTCCAAGAAAAGCATGTTTGCATTTAACCCAAGAATCAATACTATTTCTAGGCAAAGATAGCAACCAATCTTTAGCTCTACCTCCCAAAGAGAAAGGAAACAATTTCAGTTTTATAATGTCACCATCTACATCCTTATATTTTTGCATATCACATAGTTCAACAAAATTATTAAGGTGAGAAGCGGCATCTTCATTACTAACACCAGGAAATTGCTCTTTCATAACAAGATTTAATAAAGCAGGTTTAATTTCATAGAAGGCTGTTTCGGGAGCAGGTGGAGCAATAGGTGTACAAATAAAATCATTATTGTTGGTGCTAGTAAAGTCACACAACTTAGTATTTTCAGCGGAACCCATTTTAGCAAAATTAAAACTAAGCAACAGATAATAACAGCAATAATAGAAACTATTTTTTTGTGTTTTTGATATAAAGACAACTATAAACGAAACTATTTTTGTGTTTTTGATATAATGAAGCAAACAAAAAAGTAAAGTAAACTAAGCAAAACAATAACAAAGTAAAGAGATTGGAGATGACTCCTTAAGAAATCCTCTTTCTGAAACGCCAAGAGCTTTATTGTGTGTGTGTCGTTAACACCGTTGGGGAACCCCAAGAGGAAGGTATGATGAGCACAGCAGCAAGTTTTCCCTCCGTAAGAAACAAAGGTTTAATCGACCGAGGAGAAAGGTGTGACTTCTGAAGGTGTTGCTGATTAGTGGTAGGGCACACTACCTCAGCAACAACGTGGAACCTGCACACAACACAACCAAAATTCGTTGCCCCAACTTACAGTGAGGTTGTCAATCTCACCGGTTTTACTAAACACAAAGGATTAAATGTATCGAGTGGAAGGAGATGTTTGCAGTAATTAAAGAGAACAGAGCTTATAGTAAGTAAACAGAGCAGGATTGCAGTGGTTGAATTTATCAGTAAAGGAAAGGACCGGGGTCCACAGTTCACTAGAGGTGTCTCTCCATAAAGATAAATAGCATGGGTGAACAAATTATAGCTAGGCAATTGATAGAATATCGACCATACATGACAAGATGATTACTATGAGATTCGTTTGGGCATTACAACATAATACATAGACCGTAATCCAACTGCGTCTATGACTAATAATCCACCTTCCGGTTATCGTCTGAACCCCTTCTAGTATTAAGTTGCAAGCAACAGATTATCGCATTAAGCAATGTGTGTAAAGTAAACAATAGAATTACCCTTGGATAAACATTGTTGTTTTCTCCTAGTAGCAACAACACATCTACAATCTTAGAAGTTATTGTCACTCTTCCAGAAAACTAGAGGCATGAACCTACTATCGAGCATAAATACTCCCTCTTGGAGTCACAAGCATCTACTTGGCCAGAGTATCTACTAGCAACTGAGAGCATGCAAGATCACAAATAACATATGACATGAATATATAATCGACCTCAACATAGTATATAATATTCATCGGATCCCAGCAAACACAACATGTAGAATTACATAAGGATGATCTTGATCATGTAGGGCAACTCACAAGATCTAAATATGAGGCACAAATTGGAGAAGACAACTATCTAGCTACTACTATGGACCCATAGTCTAGGGATGAACTACTCACGCATCACTTCGGAGGCGGGCATGGCGATGTAGATGCCTTCGGCGATGCTTTCCTCAGGGTGTGGAAGAGCTTCAGAACCCTCCCGAGATGGGTTCTGCAATGGCGGCCGTGACGGAACTTTTCGTGGATGGAGGCTCGGGTCCTCAGGGTTTTCCCGACATCGTGAATAAATAGGCGGAGGGGCAATGTCGGTGGAGGTCAGGGGGCCCACACCACCCCTAGGCACGGGCCAGGGTCAGGCCGCGCCAAGGGCTGGTGTGGCCGCCCTGCTGCCCCCCTTCAAGTCCCCTCTGGACTCTCTCTGCGTTAGGTAAAATATTGACTTTGGCTTTTGTTTCGTCCAATTCGAGAATATTTCCTATACAACTTTTCTGAAATACAAAACATCAAAAAACAGGGGCACTGTGGCATCTTGTTAATAGGTTAGTGCCGGAAAATGTATAAAAGTGCAACAAAGTATGAGCAAAACATATATGAATTGGTGTAGAACAAGCATGGAGCATCAAAAATTATAGATACATTTACGACATATCAGTTACATACTACTACTTGTGGTCATCAAGACATTTCCTAGCGCCATTGCCAGGGAACTTATCTTTATTGGTAAGACATCTTGTTATCATTTACTTGCTGCACTTATTTATTTCTCACCATGGGAAAGAATAAGGAACCTGCTAAGAAGGATCTTAGGCCCTCCACTACAAGGAAAGTTACGGATTTGCCTTCTAGACCACATTTTTCACCTCAAGCTGCTACTACTCCTGCTACTAAAAAGAAAGCTATTGTTCAAACTAGTTCACCATTATATATTGTGTCAACTAGTAATGAAAAATATTTGTTAGATGTTGACAAGAATAAAGAGGGTGCCCCTGATTTATCTAAGTCTATGTGTGATAAACATATGGAATCTAAATTTGAAGATGATGAACTTTATAATGAAAATGATAATTTTCTGCGTCCTAAAATATCAAATGATGAAGAAGATGGTATCTTTACTGAAACTTTTATGAATGCCGAGCTTGATGATTTGGATGAATTTGAAGCTACTTTGGGTTCTTGCTTAGATGATTTATTTCCTGATGCTAGAAAAATTGAAGCGCATGTGATATACATTAAAGATAAAGACTATGAATTTAATGTTGAGCCTGAGAAAATAGAGTGAGCTGAAGCTATTAAGTTTAATGGTAGAGAGGATGAACTTCCTTGGGAGCACTTAATAAACCTCTCTGAGCTAGCAAATGTGTTTGGTAATACTGAGATTCAAAAGCGCTATTACTTCTTGAAATTGTTTCCTTTCTCTTTGGGAGGAGAAGCAAAAGCTTGGTATAATTCTTTAGCACCTAAGTCTATTACTAGTAAGGAAGCATGCATCTATTTGATTTGTAATAAATATTTCCCTGCTAGTAAAATACATGCTATGGTTGAAGAAATTATTCACTTCGCTCAAGGTAAAGAAGAAGGCATTCCTCAAGAAGGCATTCCTCAATTACTTGATATATTTTATAATGGGCTAACTGAAGGATCTAGATCTTATCTAGACAGCATTGCAGGTAATATTTTTAGGAATATGACCGTGGAAGAAGCTAAGGAACTACTGGATACTATCAAGTAGAACTACGATGATTGGTATATTGAAGAAGATATTACATATGGAAAAGGTATGCATAAATTATCTAATGAAGACATGAAAGAAGCTTCAAAGTCTATTAAAGAGAAGGGCATTAAAACTTCCCATCTAAAGAAAATCTCCGAAGAGGGTTTTAAATTTCCTATCAATGAGCCATGTTTTCCTATTCAAGTGCATGCTATAAATTCTGGTAAAGGTAATAAAAAGGTATCATCTCCTACTGAAGTTCCTTTTGTTCATGATTCTACTTATGATAGAGGAAGATTTGACTATGATATTAGAAGAGATATATTGGAAAATTCTCGCAATATAGAAATTATTCATAAAAATCTGAGCTCTTTTGTAGATTCTCTTAAAAGGACTATCAACCATTATCATATGATGCATAATCAAGTTGAGAAAATGATTTCTCTTCAAAATAAATTATATGAGAAGCTTCTTGATGAGAAAAGACAGGTTTGTGGAGTTAATATAAGAGGAGGTTCAAGTACTCAAGACCCTGATTATCCTGAACGACATCCAAAGAGAAAAGAACAAGAAGCTCGCAAGAAGAAATCTTTTGTAGGAGAATCCCCCAATGAAAGTGAAGAAAATGAGAATTCTGAAGATCAAGATAATGATATATCTATTTCTGATGTTGAAACTGAAGATGATAATAATGAAGAAGATGTGGAAATGTCTCAACCACATGAAGAACCATCTGAAGATGTTGCTCATAAAGAACCTGAGCCTATAATAAATGAGGATCCTCAATCCTCCAAGGATAAAAGTAAGAAGAAGAAGGTTCCACCTCAACCAAAGGTAAAAAAAGGGATCCATGGGTTCATACAACTATACCATATCCCCAAGAGGTAACTAAAACTCTAGACAATGAAAGATTTGAGAAGTTTATTGAATTGATAAACAGTTTATATTTGCAAATTCCTCTTGTTGATGCTATTAAAATTCCTACATATTCAAAATATATGGAAGACATTGTTAATAATAAGAGGAAGATACCGAATTAAGCTATTACTGCTATGCTTGCTGATTATTCTTTTAAGGGAAAGTTACCAGAAAAGCGTGGGGATCCAGGTATTCCTACTATTCCTTGCACTATTAAGAATACCTATGTGAAGTATGCTCTATGTGATTTAGGGGTAGGGGTAAGTGTCATGCCATTTTCTCTTTATAAGAAGCTCAATTTAAATAAGTTAGTTCCTACTGAGGTTTCACTTCAAATGGCTGATAAATCCACTGCTATTCCTATTGGTATATGTGAAGATGTTCCTATTATGATTGCTAATGCGCAAATCCCTACGGACTTTGTGATATTAGAAATGCCAGAAGATGATAATTTATCTATCATTCATGGTAGACCTTTTCTAAATATTGCAGGGGTTGTTATAAATTACACTGAAAGCAAGGTTACCTTTCATGTAAAAGGAAAGGAGCACACAATACATTTCCCAAAGAAAAATTCTATTGAGCTACCAGAGAAAAGTGTCAATGTTATTGAGCCAAAGTTTCTAAAAATTTGAAGATTTGAAATACCAATTCCTCCTCCAAAACCAAAGTACCAAATATTAATGGTTTGAACTATTCCAATCCATTATGAGGTACCCTGAAATTTCCTTTATTGTTTCAACTAAATCATTGTTTCTATATTTATCATAATAATAATGATACTTCATCAACCTCATTCTTAACATGATAATGATAAGATTATGATTCCTCTTACTTTATTGTTTCATTAGTATTGAAGTTTCTTGCAAGTTTTTCCACTTAGAATTTAATTCCCTTAATTATTTTCTACCAGCCTTTAACAGTTTTTGAGTTTTAAAAAATTTACATAGAAAATATTCTTCAAAAATCACCAAAAAATACACAGGTTATTTTTCTACATAGAGGATCCACCAGGCAAAAGGATGAGACAAAGCAGCAAACAGGGGAGAAAATAGCAGGGGTGGGCGCGCCACCTGTCCCCTTTGGTCCCACAGAGGGAGTTAGGTGAGGGGCAAGTGCCCAGGTCCTTCACCTCGACTCAAAACCCGACTAGGTATTTTTCGAAAAAATTCCTCTGCTCCATTTTCGATCTCTCAATTTGGGCAGCCATTTGGAAATTCCTTTGGTGGAATTACTCTTCGGTATGTGACTTCTCCACCCACCAATTTGATTTTGATATGATGCTTTATATTTTGAGGAGGATGTTATTCTTGGTGTCACATATTATGCTTGAGAAATCTCTATATTTGCAAGTTTTAGGGTGAAATAATTGATAGTTTTGCTTGGTAGAGCCTCTATGAGTATTCTTGATCATATATAACTTGCTACATCTAATTTTTTTAGTGGTTTTTGATTAAAGTGTTGTAGGTTAATACTCTCATGGAGAAGGGAAATGGCTATTTGGTAGCCTAAGATCGAGAACGAATGTTAGAGTAGCCCTCAAGATGGATGATGAGCAACAACTTGAAGATGATTTGATCTATCAAGCGGAAGCTCTGGATGTGCATGCCACTAGGTGGCAAGATTCAAGGATGCTCAAGGAGATGCATATAGAGGAAGATTTTGCCTTCTTCCTGGAGCATACAAGGCTGGATGGATTTGCAAGCCATCCCTACAAGACGTATGCAGAGATAACTCGCGAGCTTCTCGCTTCATTCAGGTTTGCACACACCGAGGAAAGGGTAGGTAAGAGATGTAAAATCATCCCTGCCAAATTTGATGTTAAATTTGTCATGAAACAACGTAGGTTTGTTATGTCCATTGATGATTTTTGCAAGGCTATTAATGTTCCAAATGTTGGGAGTTGGGAAGAAATCCCTAGTGATTCGGATGAACAACTCCGGATATTTTGGAGAAGCATTAGTTTGGATGTTCCTAATGAGAGGTATTTTTCTTTATTCCTAGTTAGGGGATTCCTAGCTAGGAAGAATACTACTGCTTCCGGTGAAAACTGGAAATATGTTGTTTTTATTTACTGTCTACTTTTACTGCTTTGAATCAATTGCTATAAAATCACCACTTGCTTTGTGAGTTTATTGATATATAGGTGTGGTTGAGAGTGACGTCTCAATTGCTAAAGTCTTATTGGTATTCTTGTGTTCCCCTTGAGTCGAACTATAAATTTGGGTAATACTTCCCATCGAAGATTTCTGTGATCCCCTATACTTGTGGGCATCAGGTACTCGCGGAGAACGGCTACAGGCCGGGGCCGCCGCAGCGCGGTGCACTGAGGCTCCTACACTACATTCCCGTGTCTCTGCCGGTGCGGCCGCACGAGACGTGGAGGCGTTCGGTTGTGCGTGTCATCCCTAAGCGTGAGCCACCTTCTCCATCGCGGCGGCCGACCGGCATCGTGTTCCAGCCCGTCATCCCAAGGCCGAGCCTGGTCTTCGCGTGTCGAAGAAGGAGAAGAAGGCGGCGCTCCCTCGGGGCCGTATCTACTTCCGTCATCCCGTCCACACGCCACCACCACCCAAAGAGAAGGTAGCAGGCGGCACTGGGCGCACCCGCCGACTCCGAGAACTCGCCTTGCTTCACCAAGGCGCTGGCGGTGTTCGTGAACGACATGCTGGTTGCTGACGAGGAAATCGTCAAGTGGTAGTCCTCCACCGATACTGGCGCCATCGTCAACGTGGACGAGGACGCCGGAGAGCAGGACGTCAGCGGCGAGGACGGCCTCAGCTGGTTCTCGTCATCCTTCTGGGACGAAGACTTTGACGACGGTGGCGACAACGCCGGCGACATGGCGGACAGCGTCCCAGCCCTCGACTGGAGCGTCTTCAGCCGCCGCTACGACTAGTATATGTTTAGTTTAGTTCAAATTCACTTGTTTCGTTCGGAATTTACTGTTCAATTTGTTGAATGAATGTCTAAATGTCGTCGGGTTCGTTCGGAATTTGCGGTTTAATTTTTTTTGCAAATTTAGGGTTTCATTTCGGGGTTGCCGGTGTGGAGAGCATGCCCCAAACCAGCGGCAGTTTCTGTCGGCGCCACCAAATGGCTTGTCGGGCGCTCTTACCAGACCCCATTTGGGTATCGCAGGTGGGATGCTCTAAGGACATCTCCAATGGCCCCCGCAAGCGGAAATTTCGTGTCCGTTGATGTCCGCGTGGCCTAACGGGGAGGCCCAACGGCGAACCGCAAACGAAGGAGGCGGTCGATTCTGTCTGTTTGGCCCGCAAACCCCGCCCAAATTAGGGCTGGTTGTGTGGTTTCTGCGGTCAGCGCACGGGTCCACGCGTCTTGCCCACCGCCGCGTCCTTCTTAAAGGGGGCCCATCATTTTTGAGGCCCCATCCCTCACTCTTGCCAGTCCACTGCCTCCGAAGTTTCTCCAAACCCTAGTCCGAACCCTCTGAAGCTTCGACCGCGCGGCGCCAATGGCGAAGGGAGACCTCTAGTTTCGCCCCTGCCAAAACGACCATGAGACGGGCGGCTCCGGCTCCAGCGGCAATGGCCGCCGCTGTTTCTTCCGCGCACCCACGGCCAGGGCAGCGCGACCACCGCCCGTTCTGCGCGGCGAGCGGCGCGTCTACATCGAGGTGGAGGTGGCGTGGCAGTTCGCCGAGGCGGGGGTACCGCATCCCTGGCCGGATGTCCACCTGCCCCACGGGTGGCATCTCAACAGCCGGAGGAGGAGCTCTACTACGAGCCAATGGAGGACGAGGCCATTGCGTGCGCCATCGAGCTCTCCAAACAGGAGGAGCTCGCGAAGTGGGATGGCCTCGACGAGTCCATCCAACTGTCGGCGCAACAGGCCGCGGCTTTAGAGCAGGTCTTCATCGACCTCGGCAAGGAGGACTAGGACCGGCCGGCAGCACCGCCTCCATGCGGCCGAATTACCCTTTTTTTCTTTTTTTTTCTGTAAAAAATGTGGACTTTTGGGGCCCAGTATTATGTAAATTATGTTTAATTTATTTTCACCTCCTACTTTTGTTTTTACGGTTGCCACCGTTACGTGCGCTGCCACATGCAAACGGATATAGGTCTGCCCTATCCGCGGGCCACCGCAAACGGACTGTAACGGACATATTGTGTGTGCGAAATGCGGCGGCCCTGGAGTCCTGGAGATGCCCTAGGTCTCGATCGATCGGCTAGGCCGGCAAATAATTAATGTACCGGTACTCTGAGTAGGTGACACACCCTTTCTACATTATATTGGGCATCTTGTGCAGCAAAATCGCGCGGGCCATTTAGCTCTCTCTCCTTGTGCAAACATCTACTCTGCGCACAACACTAGTATACACCAGACACAAAAGGCAAACAGATACGAGGAAACACAAGTGTGTGTGAGAGAAAGAACAACTAGCCATGGCGGAGTTCGCCCTCGGGTTGACCAAGACGGCGGTGGAGGGAACGCTGGTGAGGGTGAAGTCGGCGATCGATGAGGAGGCGAAGATCAAGGAGAAGGTGCAGAATGATCTGGTGTTCATCACGGAGGAGTTCGAGATGATGAGGTCATTCCTCTACGCTGCCAACACAGCGGAGCGTGCCAAGAACCCTGTAGTGCGGACGTGGGTGAGGCAGCTCCGTAAGCTGGCCTTCGATGTGGAGGATTGCGTCGAGTTTGTAGTCCACCTCGAAACTAAGAAGTCGGACTGGTGGTGGCGTGTGGTGCCGTCCTGCATAGCACCGCCGCTGCCAGTGGACGTGGCGGTGGCCCGGATTCAACAGCTCAAGGCTAGGGTGGAGGATGTAAGCAAAAGGAATGCCCGCTACAACCTCCTAGGCGACGATAACTCCATGCCGCCGCCAAATCAGCTTATCCCGACCGCCGCCGTCGAATCATCATCACCATTTGACGTCCTGAGCCAGGTTTGGCAGGCTGCGGGTAAGCTTCGTGGCACGGGCGACCTCAAGAAGTTGATCACAAGCGAAGGTGAGGACCTTCAAGTGATCTCACTATGGCAGGGAAGTTGCAGTACAGGAGCTGCAGCTGCTCAGCACCATCATCTTGAGGCGACATATATCATCAAGAAGGCTTACGATGATCCCGAAATCTGCCAAGAATTCAAGAGCCGTGCCTGGATAAAGCTGATGCATCCTTTTGACCCCGACGAGTTCCTCAAGAACTTGTTGGCTCTGTTCTACCCACCGAGCTTCTCTAACCACCAATCAGGTGGTGCAGAGCTCCGGAAGAAGATGAGAGCAGCTGTGACTGAAGAAGATGATTCCACCAAGGCCGAGCTCATGCGCCAAGTGAGTGATGATCGGAGGTATCTCCTCGTCCTAGAAGGAGTATCTACTGTGGTAGATTGGGAGGCCATCAGAATGTACCTGCCAGATAGTAACAACGGCAGCCGGATCGTCGTGTCCACGGAGCACTTAAGGATTGCACTTCTGTGCACACGAGAACCGTACCAAGTTTCGCAGCTCAGACGCTTCTCCGATGGTCAATTTCTCTGTGCCTTCTCCAAAAAGGTAAGCAAAATACATATGACGTCTTAGACATGCAAATATTAACATCGTAGATGCAAATTTGACATTGTTACATACGTGTATGTATATGTTCATACAAAAGTACAGATATGAAATTTATAATATTTTATGATAAATGAAACATGAGTTACATGAGATTATTTCCAATCGACAATTTATACAATTAACAAACCCTCGAGTTATTTGATACTATTCCGCAGAAAAGAAAATAAAAAAAGTTACGATAGGAATTAATAGTTTGGGCAAGCTTTTATGAACAGGTTCCTGTTGCACAAACTGTGAAAGAGATTGTATAGTTTGAAACAAAAACCATAATCTCGGGGAGGATATTTTTTTAAATAAGGTTGTTGCCATAAACTTTTGAAATTAGAATCCTAATATTTGGAAACGGTGTTACTCATTCATACTTATGGTGCATTGAAATTTACTGTATGTTTATCGACGGACCACATAATGGTCGACAGTTTTATGTGTGCTCCATGATTTACTACCTCCATACCGGTTTATTAGGCCAACATGTATTTCCAGAAAAAACTTTAACCATTAATTTGGTCAACAAAGTTTGAGTTATATGCCACTCCCTTAACATACATGCACGTAGTTTAAGAAAAACACTGACCATTAATTTGATCAACGAAATATGAATTAAAAAATTATACCGTTAGAAACTTTTTTTATTATGAATCCAATGATATATCTTTTATGACATATATCTTAAATTTTATTGATAAATTGGTGGTCAAAGTTTTTCTTAAACTACATGTATGTCTGTTAAACTGAATCGGAGTGAGTACAAAAATTATTAAATTGAATTCATTTTTTTTCGAATCATGGAGAAGAACTCCATGTGTGATATTAAGAAGGGATAAGGCCTACAGTGGCCAAAGTACAAAAACAAGAATTCATATTAAAATAAGTTTCCAATGGTATAATTTTGTGACATATATTTCATAGTATTTTGTTGATTAAATTAATAGCCAAAGTTTTTCTCGAAACAATGCAATGGGCTTACAAACCGGTATGGAGGGAGTAGTAATTTAATTAACAATCTTGTTTATTAATGCTACCATAAACTGCACTGCAGGGCTCTGTGCATCGCAGCGATATAGGTGAATTCAATTGGCAGATAAAGCATGGTGGTGTGATCTCCGTGGTGGGTACACGTCCTGGTGTGAGATCCATGGTGGGTGTACGTCCTGGTCCGCTCGTGGTGGGTTTACTTCCTGCTGGGATCTCCATCGATATCGTTTTTCAAGTGTATGAGTGTATAAGGGGCAAGCGTAAGGGATTCGATGGAGTGGTATTTGAAGAGCACAGCTGGGTGGATGTACCGAGGCCGTTTGATATAAACAAGTTTGTTGTTGTCCTGTTTCTGAATTTTCAATCACGTGACTTTCAAGCCAAGGAAATTGCAGAAGTGGGAAGCAAGGGGGACCAAGGTGTGATTGAACGGTGTTGCAAGTATCTGCATGAAAATGACTGCCTCGTTGTCATTAATGGTCTCGAGGCCCAGAAGGACTGGGACGAGATAAAAACCACCTTTTTCTCCAAGCCAACTAAATGCAATACCAGTATTATTGTCGTTACAGATGATGAGACTGTGGCGAAACATTGCGCACCTGATCAACAAAATCGAGTGTTCGACATTAAAGCTCTAGAACAAGACGAGGTCCTTGATCGCTTGATAAAGAAGGTATATGCATGCCTCATGTATTTGTTTCTTAATTACCAGCATACCTAAATTTTTTAATCCTCAAGCTGGAGGCGGTTGTGAGAACATTTGCATGGACCTACAAATTAAATATCGATTCCATTAACAAGAGTTTCTCTATAATATTGCAGGGTAATGAAATTACTAGTAGACGCTTGGAGTATTCTGGCAGGGGTCCTCTTTCGTACGACAAAGAAAGTGAGGCACGTTATTGGTGTTTATTTGGATCTGATGGCACGCGACGGAAGGAATTGTCTACTCTTACGGAATTATTGCTAAATCCTAATCCAAGTGTGATCTCCGTGTGGGGACGTTCTGGTGTTGGAAAATCAACTCTTGTCAGAAAAATCTTCTCCAGATTAGTTTTGGAGGGTAGGTATCCAGCATTTAGCTGGGTTGACGTGCCCCATCCATTCGATCTGCCGGACTTCTCATGGCACTTGCTCCTGGATTTTCAGTCAACTCACGAAGAAAAAGTAGCTGCAGCAGCTGGTCTGATGAAAGGCCAAGATCCGATTCAAGCGTGTCGTGAGATTCTGAATGAAAAAGAATACATAGTCGTTATTGATGGTCTGCAGTCAAAACAAGATTGGGACATTATAAGAAAAACCTTCTTCTCCGAGTTGCATACTTCAAGGGGCAGCCATATAATTGTCATCACAAATGAGAAAAGTGTTGCCAAACATTCTATAGATGACAAAAAAGACCAGCTTCTCAAAGTCAAACACCTTAGGGATGGTGACTCCATTTGCCTTCCCTTGGTAAAGGTGTGTTTTCTTGATCCTCTCTTGTTTTTTACTTAACAATTATTTTCGAGAGACTCGTTTCGTTAGATCTACATTTTTTTTCTAAAAGTATAGGTATCATAACCCTTGAATCTTACATAGTAGTTAGATATCATAACCTTGGTATCTAACTACTCCATCCATGCAATAATATAGTGTGCATTGGTTTCCGCGAAAGTCAAACTACACTAACTTTGACTAAGTTTATTGATAAAATTATATATATCTACAATATCGAATCTATACCATACTAAAATATACTTTATGATGAATCCAATGGTACTTATTTGAGATTCTAAATGTTGATATCTTTTGTCGTAAATTTGGTCAAAGTTTACCCGGTTTGACTTTGAAAAAATCTTATAGGCACTATATTTCGGCATAGAGGAAGTGCAAAACATGTATCATTGGACGGAGGGAGTATTATTGTACGGAAGTGTCTAGGTATCAGTTGACCTAGAAAAAGTTTAGTCTCGGTCGACGATATCAACATATCGCGTATATGCACCACCACCCCACTTTTGTTTTCCTCTTGCTTGCTGGGTTTTGTGGTCTTCCGGTGGGAGCTCCTCCCTAGCACGCACTTGCGTTCATTTCGCTGAAGATCACGTGGTTGGGCCAGGAACAATAGGCCCATTAATAATACTTTAACTGTCTCCTCTCTTCTGCTTACCTTTGTTAGCGAGCAAGGCCCGCCGCGAGAGTTGAAATATTTGTATGTCCAGTTTACCGGAAAGATCCTATTTAAATATAGCTGTATTTCCCTCAAAAAAAATTAAATGTAGCTGGACGCATCCAGGTGGGACTAAAAAAATGTAGCTGGACACATGTTGCTGGGCACTGGCGATTCTCTACCCGCGCCTGAACTGCAGGCTCTTGTTCACGTCACTATCAGTTCAGAGGTCGTGGCGAGCGGAACTAACTACTAAAACAGCAGGCAATAAAGTACATGTCATCGCTGCAGCTATGTGCTGTCACATAAAAAACATGAGGCCACTAGCCTCTGACCGTAACGTGACATGTAAATGTCCCGGCCATGCAGCGTATTTTACGAAACCATCAGTGCGTTATTTATTTCTAGAAGTTAAAAAAAAATAAGTGTGTATAAATGACATAGGGTCTATCACCAGACACACTCGTCAGGGATGACTGGCCCAGAAGCCTTCCGTCACTCGCCAGGACGACAGGACCAAGAGGGCAGCGACTAAGCCTGGAGGAAGCCTAGGAGAGTAGTGCTAAGGCCCATTAGGCCAACGCGTTGTAAACCGACCCGCAGTAATCCTTGTAAACCCTAATCAGGGGTACTCATATAAACTCCTGGCGTGGAACCCTAGAACCATCCGATCTAATCTTCACCAGCTCGCAGTCGCCATAGCTTACTCGTGAGCCACCCATTGTAATCTCTCAATCAATACAAGCAAAGCAGAAAGTAGGCCTTTTACTCTCCGAATGGGCTGAACCTGGGTAACTCCGTGTCCCAATGCAATCTCGATCCATAGATGGCTACGTCTCTCTTGCTCCACACCTCTGAAGTGCTGCACCCTGTAGCACCTGTCGTGGTCACATCCACGACAATGGCGCCCACCGTGGGGCGTGGGACGTCAGGCCTCAGATCTGCGGCGAGACCCTACTCGCCAATCTACCAGCCAATCGCCACCGGCCGGATGATCGCCACCGGCGGCTTTCTCCACATCCAGCCGAGCAGCTATTGCCCAGCTTCGGTGCCAGTCACCCACGCCGTCATGGTTCAAATCGGCACGATCAACCTGTTCGTTGGCTTCACGGGAGCCACCGATCCGATCGAGTCGGCGGGAGATTCCACCGTTCGCCTCAGTCCGCCGCGCAACTTCTTCATCGCCGGCTAGATCTACACCGCCACTCTCTCGGTCTCAGGAGACTACTGCACCGAGGACGACGCCGCCCTGCTCGACGATGCCGACTCGACAGCCGCCGCCTCGGTTGCCGGCTCCATTACCCCGGCCTCAGTCGCCTATTCGATCGTCTCGATCTCCAATTCGGGCGACTTCGAGGACAACTCCATCCTCTCGCTCTTCGACTACGAGTCGGAGTCGGAATCTGTCGAGCTCACCTGACCCCCACCCACTCGCCATGTTGCCATCCTCATGGCTGGCGAGCAGCACAACCCGCCACCGCCAGATCCATTCTTCACGCCGATCCCAGCAAACATGTCTCCGGAGGACCTCGACAACCACCGCAGAACCCTCGAGGCAGCCCTGGAGAAGGAGCTAGAGGAGCGCAGGAAGTTCCGACTAGAACAGCAATCAGCAAACGCGCTCTCCAACTATCGTCAACGCTGCATGCTATTGTGCATCGACCCCAACTACCCGTTACGGTCACTCAATTTCGACAACGACCCCCAACGCGCGACGAATGCCGAGTGCGGCCATAACGTCGCGCCCGATGGGAGTCGCCCGGGCGGGAGCCGACGAGCTCCACCACCACCTCTGCAGCCACCGCCAAATCAGGAACGCGTCCCGCAGCAGGAGGTCGACGCGAATGGGCTCCCTCTCCACTCGACCCCGATGGAGAACGTGGTCGCCACCCAAGTCCCGTCCAAGGTCTAAATCCCACCGGTGAAGACGCGGTTAACATCCGCTACTGCCAAGCCCTAATCGCCAAAGCAGTGGAGCAGCAGTACGCTCACGCGGACTCGCAGGGTCGGATGTACTCGCGCTCGTTCGCCAGTCGCGCAGCTTCCTCAGCCGCCGTGCATGCGAACGCCAATCGCGCGGTCGCCAATGCGCAAAACTGCCCGCCGCCAGACCTGCGAGCCCTGCGACGGGAGGACGCGCTCATTCCACCAATGAGCCACGTCCCGAGTGCCACATGATCGCCGCCAAAGGCCAGCCGATCGACGCGCGTACTCACATTAGCAATGACCAGGCATGGCGAGCTCGCCAAACAGGCGACCTGCGCCACACCATCAACAACAATCGCGTTAGTCACACTCGCCACGACCCGACCGCAGAGCAGGTGCGTCGAGGCTCCTTCACGCCCATTGGGCCCGCATGCTTTGGCCCCATGGTTAGGGGCGAGCCCTACCCAGAAGGGTTCAAAGGCCCAAGAGATGTCGAAAAGTAAGACCCTCACTCCTCCCATGAGTCGATGTTGTTTGAAGGGAGGGCGTTGAACCATTGGCGAGTGGTCCCTTCCATTATCAGGGGCAGGTAACGGGCGTTATTGATGGTCTGCAGTCAAAACAAGATTGGGACACCGTAAGAAAAACCTTCTTCTCCGAGTTGCATACTCAAAGCGGCAGCCATAGCATTGTCATAACGAATGAAAAAAGTGTCGCCAAACATTCTGTAGATGATAAAGAAGGGACAGGGTGTTTCTACACCCGGGTGCATATGCACCCTTTATTTGAAACGCATATTAAATATATTTAAAAATGTTAGAAAAATACAAATAAAAATTCTTTGTGTATACCTTGACATGTTACATGCTTACAAAGTTGTTTCAGCAAAAACCGATATGTTTCATGCCTTGTGCAAAAAAGACAAATCTTAGGTGCTAAAATAGTCTATTTTTTGAGGCATTATTTGCCTTTTTTACACAGGGTACAAAAAATGTTGGTTTTAGGTGAAAATTTACGTGCACACATAGAACATGTCCCTCTACATGCTAAATTTTTTTCCTAAAATTTTTACGGTTTGGAAATATGTTTTATAAATACCGGGTGCATATGCACCCGGGATCAGATTTGATTTTCCGATAAAGAAGACAAGCTGCTCAAAGTCAAACTCCTTAGGGATCGTGACTCCTTTCGCCTTCCCTTGGTAAAGTTTACGTACCATAACCATGGTGTCTAACTACTACATATATTATCGTACCACTTCCATCTCTTTCTTTTTGCTAGTATAGTACCACTTCTAATTGATTTATACTGCATTTGTTTAAAAACACCGTCTCTGTTTTGATTGGTCAAGATAAAGCTTTGGCTAATAATTAGTACTTTATTAATACGTGGTTTATGTGACTTGAAATTGATATAATTAGATCTGTATGCATAGGTGTGACTATGATTTTGTATCACATAAACCACATATTTGTGTAATATAATGCACCAGAAATTTTAAGTGCTACATACAACATTTTGTTTTGCAAGAACAAACGATAGTATTGCCTAGTCCCTAATTTCGGCTCATACTTGCTGTAAGAATTTAAAAGTTGACTGCAGGCATCACATGATAACACATTCTATATTTTCAGACGGGGAATAGATGTATGCTCGTTTTTTCTTACTTTGGTGTCTTTTATGTGGGTAACGTGCCTGTTGTTAGCATGGGGGCAGATACCATCAGACAAAACAATGAGTGCATAGTATTTCAAGGAAAGTAATAAAACGACAAATGTATATACTACCTCCATCCCAAGACTTAAATTTTATATTTTTTTAGAAAAGTCAAAGCAAGTAAAGTTTGACCAAAATTATAGAATAATGTATCAATAAATATGATATTTTGTAGATAGCACATGAAAATATATTTTATTATCTATCTAATAATATTAATTTTGTATTTCACATGTTAATGATTTTTTATAAAAACTTAGTCAAACTTAACATAGTTTGACTTTCTGAAAAAAAATATAGGCCTTAAACCTTAGGATGGAGGTAGTATATACCACAGCTAATACAACTTAGGCCCCGTTTGGATGGCTGGTTTTCAGGATGAAACCAACGTTCTTTACACTTCAGAAAAATAAGGATTGGGGCTAGAAAGCTTGCGTTTAGAAGCCCGGTTTTAGGCCCGTTTAGAACCGTTGGATCAGAATTAAAATCCACCCTGGATCAGAATTCCAATCCGGCTGATCGAACCGAAGGTGAGCGAAGGTGTGCTGCCGCCGCCGCCGCCGCCGCCGCCGCCGTCCCGGCTTCCGCGTGCAAGGAGAGACGGCGCCGCTGCCGGCCGTGCATGGAGGAAGACGCCGCTGGCCGTTTGATCGTTCCAGTCGCTTCCCCGTCGCCGCCGCCACTGAGCGAAAGGCTGGCACTAGAGAAGGCGTCGGCGTCCAACTCTGATGCATCCGATGCATCTTCCAAGTTCCAGCGTCTGGTTCCGCTTTGCTGACCCAGCCCTCCTCTTCCAGCTAGGTTAAACTCTCGATCTTGGCTTTTCTCCTTTCGGTTTACAACCGTTCCAAACAACCGATTTTCAGGCTAGAAAAAAACCGACGGTACCACATGGTTCTATCGTGATTAGTAAGATACAGCGGTTGTCAATTTCCAGGTGAGTTAGTTTATTCCACTGCCAGACGAGGCCTTAACAGTTTTGTATTACTAATCGCAGGATCATGTTTTCTTTGTTGGGCGTGTGAAAGAACAGAATGTCATTAATGAAGAACTACGGAGACCCGGGGTGAGTTCCCTGTGGGGTATTGCTGGTGTCGGGAAATCAGCACTGGTCAGGTACATGTACGAGGTCCATGTGGTTCGTTACGGCAGCGAAACGCAACAAAAGTATAGCTGGGTGGATGTGCCTCATCCATTCCGTCTGATGGAATTCTCTCGCCGCTTGCTTTTGGGTTTTTATTCCAAGGATCTTCATGCCCAGGAAACTGCAGCAGTTGGCATCATGGAAGGTCAAGACACAATTCAAGCGTGTTGTCACTTTCTTCAGCAATACGTTTGTACTATTGTTATCGATGGTCTAAGATCCACTCATGATTGGGATTCGATTAAAGCTACCTTTTTATCGGAGCCTACTCGAAGCAGCAGCATCATTGTCATTACAACTAAAGAAACTGTTGCCACACATTGCGCGCTTGACAACAGTAGAGTGCACAACATTAAGGGCCTAGATGCTAAGGATGCCCTTCGTCTCTTCAAAGAGGTACGTGTTATATAAAAGTTTACACTCAACCATACGGCATACATAAATTTCTTTGTAAACAAAAATACGCATTCGGTTCCACTGTGTGGTAGTCTGGTAAATAATTTTTGTACCAACATTACTAAAAGTCTCAAGTTCGAGTTGTATGCAAACACGGATCATCAGATCTATATGGATGGGACCACCTGGGCTGCCAATGCATGATAGCTATGCACATCGATATATAGGTGGGAGTTTATGGTAATTCATGTATGCTGAGTTGTACAACGGACTTCCTTTAAAATAAAATCGAAAAGGAGAGTAGTTGATACACACAGCCAGCTTTATTGCATGTTTCACCATACAATACAACCAGCTTTATTGCATATTTCACCATTCAATTGCTAGTGACGGCTAAGGTTCATGTCTGCATGTTTATATAGCGGGTAAGACGTGGGGACAGCAAAATCCAAAGACGGGCACGCAAATTAATCGCAATTAACTTTCCCGAATAGCAAAAATACAAACAGCAAGCATGGATATAATCTCGGCTTTGCTCATTGACGAAAAACGGCGCGGCGTGGTGAGCGGGAGGAGCGCGTCTGAGCCACTCCTTTTCTGACACCTTGGTGAGTGGTAGAACACCCACTAGTAGAGATATTGTAATAAGGGAGTTTCGTACCACCACCACTAAATGTACATTAGTGGCGTGCAACCGGGTGGGCCACCCCACTATTATGTGGGGCCCTCGGGTGTGGCCAAGCACACTTTAATAGTGCTGTTGTACTTTTTGTCATGCCACTAATGCCGACATGACTAGTGGTGTGTACTTGTGAACCAACCCCACGACTAGATTGCATACGCGTCACGTGTCGTACACCTACCGTGGAAAAGCGTCACCCGAGCGCATTTGAAAAAGATGACATGCGAGCCTGTGGGCCAGCCCTGGCAGCGTCTCAACGCGCCGGCCAGATAGCCTAATTAAATGGCGCACCCACCTCGCCGTTTATCGTTGAGGGCACTGCCACTTTCCCACGTGGCAACGACGCGCCTTCCTACGCGGCGACGACGTGGTTTTCCATGCAGGCGTTAATGCCATGGCCGGTGGCATCTGTGGACACTATATATTCCACCTACCGGGAGGAGGCGCCCATCACATTCCACTACCACACTCTCCCCTCCAGCTGCCCCACTCATCGACGCACATCAACGATGGCGGACAACGACGAGGCCACAACAACCGCGGCGCGGGGAGGAGCTAGCCGCACACGCCCAATATGGGCTCCTCATCCCGACGGACACTAGCTTCCACGGGGTTGACAGATTAGCGAGGGTGGCCTCGTCATGCCACTGTTTGCAACCGGCCGGTGCCTAGAGTTGCTTATCATCTAGCGCTGTGACACCCTCTCCGAGCTTTGGCTGGAGCTCCTCGCATTGGAGTGGCGCGCCGCCATCGATTGCTACGACGCCCCTTACCCGCTTGACTAGAAGAACAAGAAGGGGAGGCACCAGTGGTGGAGAAGATGTGACTTCAATGAGGTCTTTGACTACTGCCACGAAAGGATTGCGCCACCTACACTGACGTTGGCCGCATTGACGTTAGTCGCACCAACGATGTCCTCCTCGTGGTGCTCGTGATACTCTACCTCCTAATGCTCAGGGATGCCTCTCCTTATCCCCAATACGGAGGGGAGTTTGCTGCCACTGCCCTTGCGATGCGGGTCTTCTGTGACTTCGTGGCGTTCTACACTAGGCATCGTCTTCCGACTGCCCAAGGACTTTGTCCTCTCCACCACGGGTCCTGCTTTACTTGCAACGACTAAAGAAGGAAAAGCAATCAAAGATGGAGCTGTAGGTGTTCAGACCTAAGAAGGAGCCGGTGGTGGCACATCCAGCGTCGGCGTAAGTGGATAAGTTTTCCATCCCACCGGCCTTCTGGGGCTATCCGATGCCCTTATCGCGTCGATGAATGAGGTGCAGCCGGCCTCCCGAGATAGCCTGCCGATTGTCGGTGGAGGACGTAGAAAACCTCAACGTCAATAATGAGCTACGTCAGCGACTTCACCGAGACCTCGACAACAACAATGGCGATGATCACAGCACTGATAGCCCTTCGCCGATGGATTGGAGCGCCTTTCACTGCTACGGTTAGATCTAGGGTGTAGTTTAATTAGTTTATTTCAAATTTAGTTCAAATTGTGTAAGATATCCTTATATTTGAATAAAATTTACCAGTTTAATTTTTAAATGAAATCCCCAATTTAATACATCGTGCATTTTTTGGGGTAAATTCCGTGTGCCTTTTTTCTTCCAAAAATTATAAATAGTGGCGTGCACATGTATTACTTGTCGCGTGTTGAACCCACTCCACTAGTAGATTTTGGCAGTGGCGTGCCAACACGGGCACGTCACTATTAGTGTCATGGAGGCGTCACACAACCAGTAATTGTTAGGAAAAATCACCTCTTAAATGGGCCAATGAGAATTTCAGAATTTGTATTGACTATGGAAATCCCACATCAAATTCCAACATAATATACGATGTAACTCCTTATATGTTCATTTTTCATACATTATTTCAATCCTTTGAATCAGATTATTACGTAAGTAGCAGTGTTCTTTTGTTTCATGCATTCTCCATTCCATACTGAAATTTATTTCTTCAGAACTGATTTTGGCGATAGAATCAAAATGATCTTAACAAAACTTATTTAATGCTGCTTCCAAACAGACTTTTTATAATATACATAATTTCTGAATTTCAGATAGCTGGGGGCTCTCGGCGATTGGCTTCCAAGATGGATCGTGTAAAACTTATCATGGCCAAGTGTGGCGGACTTCCCCAAGTAATATCTGTTATAGCCCAGGAAATATCTAAGACAGACAATGAGTATCCCTTGGCAACCATATTAGGTGATATATGTGATGACTTTATGGGCAGGCTGGAGACAGACCCAAGATTCAATGAATTGAAAGATCTATTTAGTTGGATGCAATCCTACTTTGATGCTTGTTCAGATTCACTCAAGCCATGTATCTTCTATCTCTCAGTCTTTTCAGCTGACAAGAGAATTAGGCGAAGGCGGTTGCTAAGGCGGTGGATTGCCGAGGGTTACTCGAGGGACACATCTGGTGGTGGTACCGCGGAAGAGAATGGTGAAAAGTTGTTTGCTGATCTTGCTGAGTCAAGCATAATCCAGTTGACACAGACACCAAGCAGCAATGACAAAGTCGATGATGATGTGTGCCAAGTCAATGGTTTCTTCCGTGAATACATAATCTCTCGGCCCATGGAAGATAACCTTGTGTTTGCACTTGAGGGATGTTGCAGCATCAACTCTCAACGTGCCGGACAACACCTCACCATAAGGAATTGTTGGGACGGAGACGAGATTGTATTCAAAAGCATCGACTTCACACGACTACGGTCTTTGACTGTGTCTGGGGCGTGGAGGTCATTCTTCATCTCTAATGATATCAATATGGAACTGCTTCGGGTGCTTGATCTGGAGGACACTGACTCAGGTTTGACGGATCATGTCCTGGAGCAGATCGGGAAGCAATTGCCTCGTCTCAAGTTTCTCTCTGTGCGTGGATGCAAAGATATTACCCGTCTGCCAGATTCATTGGGTGGATTGAGGCAATTGCAGACTCTAGATATCAGACACACCAAAATAGCCATACTGCCACATTCCATTATCAAGCTAGTAAAATTGCAATATGTTCGTGCTGGTACCACTCATGTAACATCGAGTGAAGGTGGCAATGCAGGCCGACTATCCCCGGATGAGGACGACTGTATATCAACATCATCAGAGGACAGCTTGTCGTCAGAGGAAGATGGTGTTGGCACAGTCGCAGGCGTAGCAACAACACAGGTAGACAACGATAGCTTGATGAGAATCGAACAACCACCGCCAGCATCAACAGGTGAGGATGAGACAAGTAGAAGTCAACTAACAAAATCAGATGGTGATTCCACAGGAGAAAAGCAATCTGGAACATCAAATGGTGAAGACACAAGCATAACCCAATCAGTACTAGCAGCAGATGGTGAAGGCACAAGCACAAGCCAACCACCACCAGCAGCAGCGGATGATAGCTGGAAGACGGAGAGAGCCATCAATCTCGGGAACCAAAAGACTTGCCCGTCGTGTTGCTTCAATGGGGAAGTCCGCCATCAATCATGGAAAACTTGCAGTGAAGCTGCTGCCCCTTGTGCGTGCTGCCACACTTGCGCGTCGTGTTGCTTCAATGGCATCGCATCCACATGCAAGTAGCAGCAGCTTATGTGTGTTCATTCACAGTCGAAGAAGAACCGGATCTCGTTGATCGTTTTGGTATTCGAAGCACTCAGCATTAGTAAATAAGCGCAAGTCAGCTTGTACGCACAGATACTGCTCCTGGAAATGTGTGTGTGTTCTTTTGATTAATCAAAATTCTCAAACTGTTGGTATTTCGAGTATATTTTGTTCTTGTGCAAGCTTGTCGATCCGGTAATTGTAGCTCCGTGAGTTTGTTTTCGGTTGGACCAAAATACGCATGTACCGAACAATCTGCCGAGATAGGCACGTGCAATAGCAGCAGCTTCATGGATCTGCTACTGATCAAACGCAAGCACGCACGCGGAAACTGATGGATTGCAACATTACGTGGTGTTTTCCGTATTGAATGACTCGGTGATGCATGCATTACGTATACTCTTGCCGCCGGTGTCGGACGTGATTGCATTTCTAACAGCCGCCTTCCCGTGCAGTTCGCACTCCAAGACTCCAAGTTCGCCATGGGCTGCACGGCCGTGACGAAGCACGCGGATCACCTCACCTGTGTGCCGTGAGGAGCAAGATTTTTTTTTTCCGGAGCAGCAAATTAGAGGGCGAATAAGAAGCATTTCAAATGCATGCACGAACCAAAAAATACTGGATCGCAGAATTATTCATACAAGAATATGGATCAAGAAAATTTTTTAGTCACATATATACCGGATCGGAGGCAAAAGCATCTTTTCATGTACCGTACCTGCATGGGTAGGGTATATCAAACTACAGACATGTAAATATCAACGAAGGTTCTCCCATAATTTTGATTTGAACCGCAATGCGAAGGCTACATGCACGCGTGCAGCTATTAAAGTAATCAACCAACATCGGCAGGAGTACCAGCACCAATATTTTAGGGAACAATAACCGAACTACCTTGTCGATGTTGTTGGGGAGACAATTATACGTACTACCATTGTCGAAGACGTAGCACCCGGGGCAAAAATCGCGAGGACCATCCTCCTCTTGACAACCTTGATAGATCGGGTTCCCCACCCCTCCCGACGCCTGAGTTACCATCACCTCCACCGTGTGCCTGACTGTTCTGGCCTGAGTCGTAACCACCACCTCCACCGTGTGCCTGACTGCTAGTCGTAACCACCAGCTCCATCGTCACCACGGGAAGGACTAAGGCAACAGGGCGAGTTCCCCTCTTTTCACATATCAGGGAGGATACCAAAATCTATTGCTAACTGCAAAGGGATGGTACTAGCAAGAGATTATCGTGGGTATGCATTTAAAGGTATTTTCAGGTATAGAGTGTCATTTGGTCTTGATGACATGTCCACCTATACCGAGAATTTCACAGTAGTCACAAAGGGTCAAGAGAGATTATATACAGGAGAGATCATCTATATGGTAAATCTTGATTTATCATGTAATAATCTTATTGGAGATATCCCCAGAGAAATCAACAGTCTTGTTGATCTGAAGAACCTGAACCTATCATGGAACAACTTCAGTGGAAAAATTCCTAAGAATATTGGTTTGTTAGCACAAGTGGAGTCACTCGACCTATCACACAATGTTTTGTCCGGTGAAATCCCTGCAAGCTTATCGGCTCTCACATCATTAAGTCGTTTGAACCTGTCCTATAACAACCTAACAGGAGAGGTACCATCCGGAAATCAATTGCAGACACTTGAGAACCCACGATATATTTATATTTGCAACCCAGGTCTCTGCGGTCCTCCTCTCTCGCGGAATTGTTTACAGCCGGAGCCAATTCCAGTAGCTCAAGAACACCGTGACGATTTAAACGACGTGGCCTCGTTTTTCATCGCTCTGGGTTCTGGATATACAATGGGTCTCTGGGTAGTCTTTTGCACCTTCTTGTTGGTAGGATAGGATTTATATTTTTAGATTGGATTGTTTGATTTCTTCACACAATTAAGATTATTGGTAGGGTTCAGACTAATTCAGAAAACTAAGTGTGCCTCATATCGTTCATATCCCTGAATGCAATCTACCAGACCACTGTTCAGATAGGACTAAGATTTCTGGCAGCCAGTGCAAGTGTCAAATAAGAGTGATATTATTCCATCGATTGGATTTTTTCTTCACGCAATCCAGACAACTAGCAGAGTATTAGCTTTACTGTATGTACAGAGTAACAGGCAAGACGCAGAACACTGCCTATTTTTTCATAGGAGGCGAGCATGACACTGCAGATCGATCACTGGCAGAAGAAGAAGAAGAAGTAAGCGTACTAGTTGGCTACTCCGGGTCGTCGTAGGAGAGATGGAAGCCGGTGGCGCAGCCGGCCGCGTCGGGGTCCTTGGCGCCGCAGCAATCGTAGAACCTGGCGGCGTAGGGCGGGTCCCCGTCCTTAAGCTCGTAGTACCTGCACCGTCGTCGCCGTGGTTAAGGGTCAGCTCGATTGATGGATCTTAGACTGGTTGGGGATGGCAGCGAGGACCGGAATCGGCGGTGGTACCTAGTTACCTACCTCTTCTGGTCGTCGTGGCGGCCGCAGACGAAGAAGGATGAGTGGAACCTGCAAGACTGCGGCGTGTTGTCCGACGGCGAGTAGTTCCCTTTGCACCGCCGGCACACCCTCGCCACCGCCGTCGCCGCCGTGTCTTTCTCCATCGCACGAGTCACCGCCCAATTCCTCTCTTTTTTCCGTTTTTAAGGGGAATTTTCCTTATTTTTTCTCTTCCACGAATAAATCGATTTCTGTTGTTGGGCCTCGACTCGGTGACTTTCTATTTGGGCTGTACTTATGGGCTATGATACAGTGCAGGCCTCCCTCCTTCTGTTTGCGGCGCTGCCTTCATTTCTCTTCATGCTGCCGAATTAGCAACTTTAGTTTTATTTGCTAAAAGAAGCAGCTTCAGCTTTAAAATTAGCGAGTGCCTATTTGGCAATGGACTCATTTTTAATTTGTCATTAGTTAATCTTTTTTACAATTATAAGATGATGACAAAAAATCTCCCAAACCCGTACATGAAACCATTAACGAAATTTATAGTTGGACTATCGGTTCAGTTTGCTACTTTTAATTACCTGCGGGACACGGATACCTTACCCATATGGGTAGGGTATGGTCATATTCTTGTACCCATGGTAGGGACGGATCTATGCCCAGGGCAACCAGGGCCATGGCCCAGGGCGTAACCGAATATTCGGCCTACCATCTATGAAAAGAACAATTTGGCCTCGGGCGCAGCCCAAGTCTGGTCCCACTCGATGTGGCCTCCCCTCACTCCTGCCTCGTTCAACCTCCTCTTGCTTGCGTCCAGTCCACATTGCTGGCTTGCTTCCTGAACTCGATGCGGAGGAGCGCGTCCTCTCCGGATCCTGTATGGCTAGCTCTGCCTATCCTCCACACGGCGCAGACCGACCGTCGCTGCCCCGCCCTGCTTAGCGGCCGCCTCCTTTCTCCTGGCGTCCTAGGTCCTGCTTGCTCTCCTGTCTCCTCCCGTCCTCCGCCGCGTGATCATCGGCAGGCGCCGTCCAATTGCTGAGGTCGTGCGGCTGTGCCTCCTCTGATCCAACCTTCCTCTATTACATTTGTTTGTAATTATTTCCCTGTTTTAGGAATAAAAGATGAAGATATTTTATCCATCGATCTCAAAACTGAATCAATCAACAAATGTAAATCAAATATTTACTAAATTTTAGTGTTTACTCTATCTCTAATGTTTGTTCCTGAACGGTTAAAAATATATTCAGAAATGTATGTTCATCTTTGCAATCGAAACAAATTTTTCTTATCTACTATAAGATATTTTCATAGTAGTTTCTTCCCCGCAAAGATTTTGGCCCGGGGCTTGGTCCAATCCTGGATCCGCCACTGATTACCCATAACCTACCCATCAATTCGTAGGTAGGGCCTGGGTATAATTATGTGTCCACGGGTATACCCAAACCCTACCCATCATGATCTGATATATGCGCCTTCGAGTTCTTGATCCACCGGCCCTCCCCATCATGCCGCCGCAAGGCATGGAGTCAATGACATCGACATCGACTTCCATTGCCGCCCTCTCTATATCCACTCCATTCTATGTTTCTTAAACCCAAGAGGTCGGCGCTAAGTAGGAGGGTGACACGCATGCGGTTGGACCAACAGAGAGTAGGAGAACATGATTGTGATGTGGGGGCGCATGGCAGGCTGTAAATTATTGTTTACTATTGATCTTTCCAATTTGTACTTAGTGGGTAAGGGTACCCACCGGGTTTGGGTGTGCGTGTAAAACTCTATACCCACGGGTAATGGTATGGGTAGAATTTTGTACCCACAGGCTATACTGGTATGGGTATGTTATTGTTCTACCCTACCCATTAACATCCTTACCCATAGCTCAAATCATTCCAAAAGATAGCTAAATTGGGAGCAAATGAAAGCTATCTCGGCAGAGAGATATAGCTCGGAAAAAAACAACTTACATGCAGGGGCATTGCATGTCGTCACTACTCGGAGTGCCTAATTCACGCACGTCTAAGGCTAGTCATAGTGGGGAGTAACATAGACTACTATCAGTCTGTGTTACTGTGACGCCCCGTTACGTTCGATTAAATCAAGCGTAACGGAAACCGTCACTTCAGAGTTGCGCCAGGACCAGCCAAGGAGAACAGTAGCATGTACATAGTGGAAACTTTCACCGTTTGAAAGCGGTGTCCTTTATTACATTGTCACACAAAGTGTCACTTTAACCGACATACTAAGGCGATACAATCCCACCCGCTTGAACTACAAGCCATAAATCTACTCCTCATAGCCTTGGACATTGACTTCCCCATACTCATACTCCACTTCAGCAAAGTCAAAGTCAAAGTCACCACAAGCGCCGGTTTCATCATAAGCACCGGTCTCTATCTCCTCAGAGTTGTCATACATCACGGCCTCTGGAAAACAACAGAGAAAGCAAGGCTGAGCACGTATAAAATACGTACTCCGCAAGTCGCCGGGGGTGGAGGGGTGGAGGGGCGGCGGGTGATTTAAAAGGAAAATAAAAACTCAACGGCAACTGAGCCGTTCGACCGACAACACTTTTAGGAGAAAAACTTCCCCGATTTCCCGTTTGTTGGAAAACCATATTTTTATTTATGAAATCTGCTGGCGGCAGACAACGTGGGATCTTACATCCTGTGTTAGAGGAATACCCACACGACGCACTTCCAAACCCGGAAGCTGGGAGTGATATCACATTTTACTCTGATCAGAGGTGTACTGCTTTGCCCATAGCGTCACTTGGTCAATTTCGTTCATGCGCTACCACGGCGCACAACTAGACCAAGGAACCAAAACCTTTCGCCAGCCCGTACACCACCTCTGCTTTTCCACCTTGCCTTAATCACCAAAGGCCCGCGGGTCGAGACCCCTAACCGGCGGTCTCGCCCTAGGGTGACTGCACCTACCCGGCTACAGTCACCTTCTCACCCATGCAGAGGTAGCTACTTGGCATGGTTAATCGGTTAAGCCCGTCCCATTCCAGGTCTATGGTCAGTACGGGTTGCGCCGCTTTTGAAGTAAGCGCCCAGTTGGTTATATTTTTATTAGATAATCCTTGTGTAGAGGAGCCTGACTTCCAAGGCAACCCTGACCGGGATGCTTTCACCAATTCCGGCTCCTCTACCCACCAAATAATTAAAACACAACCCTGCCCGGGTTTTGATGACATACCTCAGACACACCACCGGATCTGGTCCATTCGCCAAATCGGCGGATCTTTCTGATCCACTTCTCATATTTCATTTAGAAAACCAAAAGTTTTGTATTTGGTTCTCATGCGAGATTTTGGAATAATTCATAACCCGTAAAACATTTTATTAAAACATAGGAGTCCGACGACTTGCCTGGCAGCAGCGCTCCGACCGACTCGGAAACACAAACAGCTTGTTCTAGGATTCCATGGTCGTCTCCTAATATTTATTTTCACAGACAAGCTTAAAGCTTCAGAAATTTAAATTCAACCATTATGCCACGCATTACATATCGTGCAAACAATTTTAGCTAAACAAGTGATGATACATGCAGTTGTGCTAGCGTCCTTGTGTTTCAAAAACAAAACATGTGAGCATGTAAATCAGACCAAAGCTAATGCATGCTTTGTCGTATGTCTACTGTACCAAACAGTGGACAGGAAGTAAACAAATGCATTGGTCTTGTACTACATGGGTCTGGAAGTGGCCGAACCAAACTACTCCCCCAATAAGTCGTCTTCCTCAGTCCTCATTTCTCTCCCCTGCTCCCTCACAACACAGAGATGCACGCCGGTTCGATTCATCTATTCCGGCCAACATCGGCGCCATTGAGAATACCTACGACACACTGACGATCTCAACTACTCGATCCCCTCAATCGCTGCTTTCCAAAGCATGGCGCGCGGCCATGGTCGACGCTACTCGCGGCTTCACGCACGGCCCAGCGACCATGGACGGCGCCAACGCTATCGCGGCCGAGCCTGTCGCGTCCAGGCCGACGGCACCACGAGCGTAGTGCCGGCCAGACTGCCAGGTGTGGCCGGAGATGATCCCTACTTCTACTCCTGCTCTACAACTACGTAAGTGCTAATCCCCTTCTTTTCTTTTTAAGCATCGGACTAGTACACTACTAATTGCTTCATGTTTACATGCTAGCACAAATCAAAGTTCTAGTTATAGATAGTCCCTGTAGTGGAGTGCAGTACTAGCGTGAATCTGAATCTAGGTTCTAATTAATTTTCCAATGAACAAACCAAGATTAGTTCAACACTAGTGACCAGAGGCAAGTTCCAAATTGATTTTCAGAACTAGAACATACAAGGCAGGACAAGTTAATCAATATGCATTAGTACAACAGCGTTGTGAGATATCAAGTTAAATCTAGCTCTTACAGGTTTTAGTGAACTAAGAAGATGAGACATTAGGCATGCTAGTAACAATCTCTGAATAAATCCACTCTTCTTTATTATCACAGTTCAGAGCAGAGGAAGATGCTACATGTAAAAGGTAAAAGCACAAGCAGGTGGCCGTGCTAGTACCTGGTGCTAGTACCTGACGAAACACCACGAAGGATGAATCAGAGATGCCCAACACAGGAATGACTATGCGAGGAGACTAGATGTGGTGGAGAAAAGGGGTGGTCTGAGAGAGCGGAGTGTGAAAATGCCGAACACTGAAAAGGACTCTCTATTTATAGTAGGGGAGAGGCTAGGTCGGTTTAGGACAATAGAGCCAGGTGGTGTGCATGCAGGGCTGTTGTGTACTCCCTCCGTTCTTTTTTACTCGGATTTAGTACAAGTTTGTACTAAATTCGAGTCAATTAAAAAGGAACGGAGGGAGTACATGCGGGTTTACATTTGTACTTCTCCTAGCTGTCATTTTTACAAGTGTTTGAGGTTTTGGCTGGCCGTGAGTTGGCTTTTACCTTGCTACTAAGCAATTGTGAGCAGGGACTAAACTGCAATTTTCGAAATTATGCTAGGGGCTGGAAAGTGAAACTAATGTATAAGAACTTTGTAAATAGAATTGCTGCGATTTTTGTGATCGAATTATTTTTAATCTAAGATTAGCGTCAAAGTATGTTTAGCTATATGTGATCAACACTAATATGGTAAAAGGGTGTTGTTTAAATTTGGGGTCTTCACAGTTACTACCTTCATAATGCATAGTAACATAAAGATAGTATCCTAGATGGTTGTATTAATTAACTTGTAGACTCATTTTATCTTAAAAAAATGTGATGTTATGGTAACATAGCTACTCCCTCCGTACCGGTTTATTAGGTGGACTGTGGACTGGCGGGCGCGGCCACAATTCCTTAAAAAGGAGTGGTCAAGGCTGGCATTGATGGAGGCCACTGAAATTGGCAAGCACATGGCATTGATGCCATCGCGGAAGGCGGAGCGGCCCATCGATGGTGGCGGCAGAAGATCAGCGCGCATAGAAGGAGAATCGGGCCATTGATGGCGGCGCAGAAGCTGGCGGCCCAGCAGAGGTTGAAGACCAGCGCGCACAGACGCTGACAGGCGGGTCCGGGGCCGAAGGGCAAGGACGTGTGCGGTCCACGTCGCATCCGCGCCGACCATTTCCCGTCCAAATTTGAGTTGGAATGGGTCGCCGCGAACGTCTTGGTCCGTTTGAGTAGAGCCGCTGGGCTGGGTTTTCCTATCCTCATGTTCGCGTGGACCAAAACGAACCGCGTCGGTCGGGTTTGCGTCGGGCTGGAGATGCAATTACACATTGCAAGAAGATAATGTATGCCCTGATCATCCATCTCCGACTTCATAACTTCAAAAGTGCAAATCCGGTACCCGGTGCTTACTTATATAAACCCGCTTTCACTTTGCGTCATCTCCTTGCAGAGGGATTCCTGGAGTAAAGCACACGTGAAGGCACAAAGAAATGATGGACGGTTCATTCATCTCTGGACTATATGTGTTCATCAGATGCTTCTTTCGAAAAATAATTCACATGCTTCTTTCCAACAAAACTAAAAATATTTTGGGATGCACAACGAGTGGCCATGGATTATTCCCCTCTTCTTTTGCAACAAAGAAGCTTCGGTTGATCACCTTCAACCTCCATGCATGCCTTTGTTTTTTCCTCCTTTTTTGTTGAACAAAGGAGCAGCATGTATCAGATGACTTGTTTCCCCATGTTATATGTAGATAGATTGATGTACAATGATGCTTTCTCAAAAGGAGAGAACATTGTGATCGAGGGATCAACGCACTGCAAAAGCCAAAAGAGATCCACTGGATGGATGGCGTGCCTAAATGCTTGCGTCCAGCAGCAAGGCAAGTATCCCAGCCTATACACTTTTAGAGGTCAGGGTCAGGCTATGCGTCAAAAGATGGGTTGTATCCAGTCCTGGTTGTATCATGGGAGAGGGTAATCAGACTGTACATGAAACATACAGGGGAGTAAAAACCAGGATGGCGAGAGGCATGTATATGTGGTTAAAGAGGGGAAAATAAAAACTAAATTGGTTCAGATAATCCATCCAGATTTGTCTCAACTGGCCTAAGCAGAAGACAAATAGCATGGTATAATTTTAGACTATATTGCTTTTGACTGAAATCAATATGATAATCTCTTTCATGGAAACACTACTCCCTTTCTATTTCTTTTTTTTTAATCTCGGACCAACATGTGAAAGTTTTTGTGTTGTGAAGAAATGTGTGATTCCTATTTTTGTGAATACGCAGAATATGTTAGACACAGATTTGCAGCACCCAGGCACACTGGTGCCCGTTTTTTTGAAAAATTTAAAATCTGTACTTTGAAGTTTTAGAAAATAATATATAAAATTCCGTGAATACATAACCATGTCCTGAATACTCGTGCAAAGGATCGGTAGAAATTTCCCTATATTTGAGCTACAGAAAAAAAATGTGGCTGTATAAAGGGAAAGAAAACTAAGATTTTTGTAGGCAATTTGTCTTTTTCGTATAGCTCAAAATACAACATATATTTTCCCAAAATTTATATCATACCTTCAGAATGTATATATGTATGTGCGTATTTAATTTTGTATTTTTTTGGAGTTCCTGAAATATTATTTTACAATTTTTCAAACACCGGACACGACGCTTCCTAGTCTTCTACAAGTCCGGCTTACTCAGGTGACAAGTGGGCCAAAATGGGTGCTAACAATCATATACTAATATGATACTATCCAACTAGTCTGAACTATTGAGATGGTCATGTAAAGCGAATTTTTGGGACCTAGAACTCGATTAAACTTACTCCGATACTAAGTTACATAGTTACCCGACCACTATGTTACAAAAAATTCGGGAGCGGAGAGTTTCCTTTAGACTATTCTTCTGAAACTTTTGCTTTTTCTCTAAGCTAAATACTTTTAAATTTGGGTATAAAAATTGGCACTCACATACATATATACGTGCATACTCTACATGCAAAAAAATTATTTGGAATTTTTGGAGGTCCGAAAATACGGATTTAGGGACGCAAATCTGGTACCCGGTGCTTACTTATATAAACCCGCTTTCACTTTGCGTCATCTCCTTGCAGAGGGATTCCTGGAGTAAAGCACACGCAAAGGTACAAAGAAATGATGGACGGTTCATTCATCTCTGGACTATATGTGTTCATCAGATGCTTCTTTTGAAAAATAATTCACATGCTTCTTTCCAACAAAACTAAAAATATTTTGTGATGCACAATGAGTGGCCATGGATTATTCGCCTCTTCTTTTGCAAGAAAGAAGCTTTGGTTGATCACCTTCAACCTCCATACATGCCTTTGTTTTTTCCTCCTTTTTTGTTGAACAAAGGAGCAGCATGTATCAGATGACTCATCCCCATGTTATATACAGCATCAAGGCAAGTATCCCAGCCTATACACTAAAGAGGTCAGGGTCAGGCTATGCGTCAAAATATGGGTTGTATCATGGGAGAGGGTAATCAGACTGTACATGAAACATACAGGGGAGTAAAAACCAGGATGGCGAGAGGCATGTATATGTAGTTAAAGAGGGGAAAATAAAAACTAAATTGGTTCAGATAATCCATCCAGATTTGTCTCAACTGGCCTAAGAAGAAGACAAATAGCATGGTATAATTTTAGACTATATTGCTTTTGACTGAAATCAATATGACAATCTCTTTGATGGAAACACTACTCCCTTTCTATTTCTTTTTTTAATCTCGGACCAACATGTGAAAGTTTTTTGTGTTGTGAAGAAATGTGTGATTCCTATTTTTGTGAATACGCAGAATACGTCAGACACAGATTTGCAGCACCCAGGTACACTGGTGCCCGTTTTTTGAAAAATTTAAAATCGGTACTTTGAAGTTTTAGAAAATAATATATAAAATTCCGTGAATACATAACCATGTCCTGAATACTCGTGCAAAGGATCGGTAGAAATTTCCCTGTATTTGAGCTACATAAAAAAAATGTGGCTGTATAAAGGGAAAGAAAACTCAGATTTTTGTAGGCAATTTGTCTTTTTCGTATAGCTCAAAATACAACATATATTTTCCCAAAATTTATATCGTACCTTCAGAATGTATATATGCATGTGTGTCTTTAATTTCGTATTTTTTTGGAGTTCCTGAAATATTATTTTTCAATTTTAAGAAAACCGGACACCAGTACCAGACGCTTCCTAGTCTTCTACAAGTCCGGCTTACTCAGGTGACAAGTGGGCCAAAATGGGTGCTAACAATCATATACTAATATGATACTATCCAACTAGTCTGAACTATTGAGATGGTCATGTAAAGCGAATTTTTGGGACCTGGGTTCAACTGAACTCGATTAAACTTACTCCGATACTAAGATACATAGTTACCCGACCACTATGTTACAAAAAATTCAGGGGCGGAGAGTTTCCTTTAGACTATTCATCTGAAACTTGTGATTTTTGCCTAAGCTAAATACTTTTAAATTTGGGTATAAAAATTGGCACTCACATACATACGTGCATCCTCTACATGCAAAAAATTTATTTGGAATTTTTGGAGGTCCGAAAATACGGATTTAGGGACGCTACAGTAACTCAGCTTCCGTTGAATCCAACACGTATTTTCGATGGTCCTGTAAGGTCTCGATCGATCGGACTAGGCCGGCAAATAATTAATGTACTCTAGTACTCTGACACGTTTTTTTCTAACACAGTAACAAAATATCAGAGGAGTATCTACATTATTGGGCATCCTCATCATCTCCTTGCGGAAACTTCTACTCTGCGCACAACTTGTATACACCAGACACAAGGCAAACAGCTACGAGGAAACACAAGTGTTTGTGTGTGAGAGAGAAAGAGCAACTAGCTAGCAATGGCGGAGTTCGCCCTCGGGTTGACCAAGACGGCGGTGGAGGGCACGCTGGTGAGGGTGAAGTCGGCGATCGATGAGGAGGCGGAGTTCAAGAAGAAGGTACGCAACGATCTGGTGTTCATCACCGGGGAGTTCGAGATGATGAGGTCATTCCTCTACGCCGCCAACACAGCGGAGCGTGCCAAGAACCCTGTGGTGCGGACATGGGTGAGGCAGCTCCGTGACCTGGCCTTTGATGTGGAGGACTGTGTCGAGTTTGTAGTCCACCTCGACACTAACAAGTCCGACTGGTGGTGGCGCGTGGTGCCATCGTGCATAGCACCGCCGCTGCCAGTGGACGTGGCGGTGGCCGAGATTCAACAGCTCAAGGCTAGGGTGGAGGATGTAAGCAAAAGGAATGCCCGCTACAACCTCCTAGGCGACGATAACTCCATGCCGCTGCCAAATCAGCTTATCCCGACCGCCGCCGTCGAATCATCATCACCATTTGACGTCCTGAGCCAGGTTTGGCAGGCTGCGGGTAAAGCTTCGTGGCACGGGCGACCTCAAGAAGTTGATCACAAGCGAAGGTGAGGACCTTCAAGTGATCTCACTATGGCAGGGAAGTTGCAGTACAGGAGCTGCAGCTGCTCATCACCATCATCTTGAGGCGACATATATCACCAAGGTGGCTTACGATGATCCCGAAATCTGCCAAGAATTCAAGAGCCGTGCCTGGATAAAGCTGATGCATCCTTTTGACCCCGACGAGTTCCTCAAGAACTTGTTGGCTCTGTTCTACCCACCGAGCTTCTCTAACCACCAATCAGGTGGTGCAGAGCTCCGGAAGAAGATGAGAGCAGCTGTGACTGAAGAAGATGATTCCACCAAGGCCGAGCTCATGCGCCAAGTGAGTGATGATCGGAGGTATCTCCTCGTCCTAGAAGGAGTATCTACTGTGGTAGATTGGGAGGCCATCAGAATGTACCTGCCAGATAGTAACAACGGCAGCCGGATCGTCGTGTCCACGGAGCACTTAAGGATTGCACTTCTGTGCACACGAGAACCGTACCAAGTTTCGCAGCTCAGACGCTTCTCCGATGGTCAATTTCTCTGTGCCTTCTCCAAAAAGGTAAGCAAAATACATATGACGTCTTAGACATGCAAATATTAACATCGTAGATGCAAATTTGACATTGTTACATACGTGTATGTATATGTTCATACAAAAGTACAGATATGAAATTTATAATATTTTATGATAAATGAAACATGAGTTACATGAGATTATTTCCAATCGACAATTTATACAATTAACAAACCCTCGAGTTATTTGATACTATTCCGCAGAAAAGAAAAGAAAAAAAGTTACGATAGGAATTAATAGTTTGGGCAAGCTTTTATGAACAGGTTCCTGTTGCACAAACTGTGAAAGAGATTGTATAGTTTGAAACAAAAACCATAATCTCGGGGAGGATATTTTTTTAAATAAGGTTGTTGCCATAAACTTTTGAAATTAGAATCCTAATATTTGGAAACGGTGTTACTCATTCATACTTATGGTGCATTGAAATTTACTGTATGTTTATCGACGGACCACATAATGGTCGACAGTTTTATGTGTGCTCCATGATTTACTACCTCCATACCGGTTTATTAGGCCAACATGTATTTCCAGAAAAAACTTTAACCATTAATTTGGTCAACAAAGTATGAGTTATATGCTACTCCCTTAACATACATGCACGTAGTTTAAGAAAAACACTGACCATTAATTTGATCAACGAAATATGAATTAAAAAATTATACCGTTAGAAACTTTTTTTATTATGAATCCAATGATATATCTTTTATGACATATATCTTAAATTTTATTGATAAATTGGTGGTCAAAGTTTTTCTTAAACTACATGTATGTCTGTTAAACTGAATCGGAGTGAGTACAAAAATTATTAAATTGAATTCATTTTTTTTCGAATCATGCAGAAGAACTCCATGTGTGATATTAAGAAGGGATAAGGCCTACAGTGGCCAAAGTACAAAAACAAGAATTCATATTAAAATAAGTTTCCAATGGTATAATTTTGTGACATATATTTCATAGTATTTTGTTGATTAAATTAATAGCCAAAGTTTTTCTCGAAACAATGCAATGGGCTTACAAACCGGTATGGAGGGAGTAGTAATTTAATTAACAATCTTGTTTATTAATGCTACCATAAACTGCACTGCAGGGCTCTGTGCATCGCAGCGATATAGGTGAATTCAATTGGCAGATAAAGCGTGGTGGTGTGATCTCCGTGGTGGGTACACGTCCTGGTGTGAGATCCATGGTGGGTGTACGTCCTGGTCCGATCGTGGTGGGTTTACTTCCTGCTGCGATCTCCATCGTTTTTCAAGTGTATGAGTGTATAAGGGGCAAGCGTAAGGGATTCGATGGAGTGGTATTTGAAGAGCACAGCTGGGTGGATGTACCGAGGCCGTTTGATATAAATAAGTTTGTTGTTGTCCTGTTTCTGAATTTTCAATCACGTGACTTTCAAGCCAAGGAAATTGCAGAAGTGGGAAGCAAGGGGGACCAAGGTGTGATTGAACGGTGTTGCAAGTATCTGCATGAAAATGACTGCCTCGTTGTCATTAATGGTCTCGAGGCCCAGAAGGACTGGGACGAGATAAAAACCACCTTTTTCTCCAAGCCAACTAAATGCAATACCAGTATTATTGTTGTTACAGATGATGAGACTGTGGCGAAACATTGCGCACCTGATCAACAAAATCGAGTGTTCGACATTAAAGCTCTAGAACAAGACGAGGTCCTTGATCGCTTGATAAAGAAGGTATATGCATGCCTCATGTATTTGTTTCTTAATTACCAGCATACCTAAATTTTTTAATCCTCAAGCTGGAGGCGGTTGTGAGAACATTTGCATGTGGTCATCGACCTACAAATTAAATATCGATTCCATTAACAAGTGTTTCTCTATAATATTGCAGGATAATGAAATTACTAGTAGACGCTTGGAGTATTCTGGCAGGGGTCCTCTTTCGTACGACAAAAAAAGTGAGGCACGTTATTGGTGTTTATTTGGATCTGATGGCACGCGACGGAAGGAATTGTCTACTCTTACGGAATTATTGCTAAATCCTAATCCAAGTGTGATCTCCGTGTGGGGACATTCTGGTGTTGGAAAATCAACTCTTGTCAGAAAAATCTTCTCCAGATTACTTTTGGATGGTAGGTATCAAGGATTTAGCTGGGTTGACGTGCCCCATCCATTCGATCTGCCGGACTTCTCATGGCACTTGCTCCTGGATTTTCAGCCAACTCACGAAGCAAAGGTAGCTGCAGCAGCTGGTCTGATGAAAGGCCAAGATCCGATTCAAGCGTGTTGTGAGATTCTGCATGAAAACAAATGCATGGTCGTTATTGATGGTCTGCAGTCAAAACAAGATTGGGACATTATAAAAAAAACCTTCTTCGCCGAGTTGCATACAAGATTGGGCAGCCATATAATTATCATCACGAATGAGAAAAGTGTCGCCAAACATTCTGTAGATGACAAAGAAGACCAGCTACTCAGAGTCAAACACATTAGGGATGGTGACTCCATTCGCCTACCCTTGGTAAAGGTGTGTTTACTTGATCCTCTTGTTTTTGGCTTAACAATTATTTTCGAGAGACTCGTTTCGATAGATCTACATTTTTTTCTAAAAGTATAGGTATCGTAACCCTTGAATCTTACATAGTAGTTAGATATCATAACCTTGGTATCTAACTACTCCATCCATGCAATAATATAGTGTGCATTGGTTTCCGCGAAAGTCAAACTACACTAACTTTGACTAAGTTTATTGATAAAATTATATATATCTACAATATCTAATCTATACCATATTAAAATATACTTTATGATGAATCCAATGGTATTTTTTTGAGATTCTAAATGTTGATATCTTTTGTCATAAATTTGGTCAAAGTTTATCCGGTTTGACTTTGAAAAAATCTTATAGGCACTATATTTCGGCATAGAGGAAGTGCTACAGACAAATTTAAAACATGTATCATGGGACGGAGGGAGTATTATTGTACGGGAGTGTCTAGGTATCAGTCAACCTAGAAAAAGTTTAGTCTCGGTCGATGATATAAACATATCGCGTATATGCACCACCACCCCACTTTTGTTTTCCTCTTGCTTGCTGGGCTTTCTGGTCTTCCGGTGGGAGCTCCTCCCTAGCGCGCACTTGCGTTCGTTTCGCTGAAGATCACGTGGTTGGGCCAGGAACAATAGGCCCATTAATAATACTTTAAGTGTCTCCTCTCTTCTGCTTACCTTTGTTAGCGAGCAAGGCCCACCGCGAGAGTTGAAATACTTGTATGTCCAGTTTACCGGAAAGATCCTATTTAAATATAGCTGTATTTCCCTCAAAAAAAATTAAATGTAGCTGGACGCATCCAGGTGGGACTAAAAAAATGTAGCTGGACACATGTTGCTGGGCACTGGCGATTCTCCACCCGCGCCTGAACTGCAGGCTCTTGTTCACGTCACTATCAGTTCAGAGGTCGTGGCGAGCGGAACTAACTACTAAAACAGCAGGCAATAAAGTACATGTCATCGCTGCAGCTATGTGCTGTCACATAAAAAACATGAGGCCACTAGCCTCTGACCGTAACGTGACATGTAAATGTCCCGGCCATGCAGCGTATTTTACGAAACCATCAGTGCGTTATTTATTTCTAGAAGTTAAAAAAAAATAAGTGTGTATAAATGACATAGGGTCTATCACCAGACACACTCGTCAGGGATGACTGGCCCAGAAGCCTTCCGTCACTCGCCAGGACGACAGGACCAAGAGGGCAGCGACTAAGCCTGGAGGAAGCCTAGGAGAGTAGTGCTAAGGCCCATTAGGCCAACGCGTTGTAAACCGACCCTCTGTAATCCTTGTAAACCCTAATCAGGGGTACTCATATAAACTCCTGGCGTGGAACCCTAGAACCATCCGATCTAATCTTCACCAGCTCGCAGTCGCCATAGCTTACTCGTGAGCCACCCATTGTAATCTCTCAATCAATACAAGCAAAGCAGAAAGTAGGCCTTTTACTCTCCGAATGGGCTGAACCTGGGTAACTCCGTGTCCCAATGCAATCTCGATCCATAGATGGCTACGTCTCTCTTGCTCCACACCTCTGAAGTGCTGCACCCTGTAGCACCTGTCGTGGTCACATCCACGACAATGGCGCCCACCGTGGGGCGTGGGACGTCAGGCCTCAGATCTGCGGCGAGACCCTACTCGCCAATCTACCAGCCAATCGCCACCGGCCGGATGATCGCCACCGGCGGCTTTCTCCACATCCAGCCGAGCAGCTATTGCCCAGCTTCGGTGCCAGTCACCCACGCCGTCATGGTTCAAATCGGCACGATCAACCTGTTCGTTGGCTTCACGGGAGCCACCGATCCGATCGAGTCGGCGGGAGATTCCACCGTTCGCCTCAGTCCGCCGCGCAACTTCTTCATCGCCGGCTAGATCTACACCACCACTCTCTCGGTCTCAGGAGACTACTGCACCGAGGACGACGCCGCCCTGCTCGACGACGCCGACTCGACAGCCGCCGCCTCGGTTGCCGGCTCCATTACCCCGGCCTCAGTCGCCTATTCGATCGTCTCGATCTCCAATTCGGGCGACTTCGAGGACAACTCCATCCTCTCGCTCTTCGACTACGAGTCGGAGTCGGAATCTGTCGAGCTCACCTGACCCCCACCCACTCGCCATGTTGCCATCCTCATGGCTGGCGAGCAGCACAACCCGCCACCGCCAGATCCATTCTTCACGCCGATCCCAGCAAACATGTCTCCGGAGGACCTCGACAACCACCGCAGAACCCTCGAGGCAGCCCTGGAGAAGGAGCTAGAGGAGCGCAGGAAGTTCCGACTAGAACAGCAATCAGCAAACGCGCTCTCCAACTATCGTCAACGCTGCATGCTATTGTGCGTCGACCCCAACTACCCGTTACGGTCACTCAATTTCGACAACGACCCCCAACGCGCGACGAATGCCGAGTGCGGCCATAACGTCGCGCCCGATGGGAGTCGCCCAGGCGGGAGCCGACGAGCTCCACCACCACCACCTCTGCAGCCACCGCCAAATCAGAAACGCGTCCCGCAGCAGGAGGTCGACGCGAATGGGCTCCCTCTCCACTCGACCCCGATGGAGAACGTGGTCGCCACCCAAGTCCCGTCCAAGGTCTAAATCCCACCGGTGAAGACGCGGTTAACATCCGCTACTGCCAAGCCCTAATCGCCAAAGCAGTGGAGCAGAAGTACGCTCATGCGGACTCGCAGGGTCGGATGTACTCGCGCTCGTCCGCCAGTCGCGCAGCTTCCTCAGCCGCCGTGCATGCGAACGCCAATCGCGCGGTCGCCAATGCGCAAAACTGCCCGCCGCCAGACCTGCGAGCCCTGCGACGGGAGGACGCGCTCATTCCACCAATGAGCCACGTCCCGAGTGCCACATGATCGCCGCCAAAGGCCAGCCGATCGACGCGCGTACTCACATTAGCAATGACCAGGCATGGCGAGCTCGCCAAACAGGCGACCTGCGCCACACCATCAACAACAATCGCGTTAGTCGCACTCGCCACGACCCGACCGCAGAGCAGGTGCGTCGAGGCTCCTTCACGCCCATTGGGCCCGCATGCTTTGGCCCCATGGTTAGGGGCGAGCCCTACCCAGAAGGGTTCAAAGGCCCAAGAGATGTCGAAAAGTAAGACCCTCACTCCTCCCATGAGTCGATGTTGTTTGAAGGGAGGGCGTTGAACCATTGGCGAGTGGTCCCTTCCATTATCAGGGGCAGGTAACGGGCGTTATTGATGGTCTGCAGTCAAAACAAGATTGGGACACCGTAAGAAAAACCTTCTTCTCCGAGTTGCATACTCAAAGCGGCAGCCATAGCATTGTCATAACGAATGAAAAAAGTGTCGCCAAACATTCTGTAGATGATAAAGAAGACAAGCTGCTCAAAGTCAAACTCCTTAGGGATCGTGACTCCTTTCGCCTTCCCTTGGAAAAGTTTACGTACCATAACCATGGTGTCTAACTACTACATATATTATCGTACCACTTCCATCTCTTTCTTTTTGCTAGTATAGTACCACTTCTAATTGATTTATACTGCATTTGTTTAAAAACACCGTCTCTGTTTTGATTGGTCAAGATAAAGCTTTGGCTAATAATTAGTACTTTATTAATACGTGGTTTATGTGACTTGAAATTGATATAATTAGATCTGTATGCATAGGTGTGACTATGATTTTGTATCACATAAACCACATATTTGTGTAATGCACCAGAAATTTTAAGTGCTACATACAACATTTTGTTTTGCAAGAACAAACGATAGTATTGCCTAGTCCCTAATTTCGGCTCATACTTGCTGTAAGAATTTAAAAGTTGACTGCAGGCATCACATGATAACACATTCTATATTTTCAGACGGGGAATAGATGTATGCTCGTTTTTTCTTACTTTGGTGTCTTTTATGTGGGTAACGTGCCTGTTGTTAGCATGGGGGCAGATACCATCAGACAAAACAATGAGTGCATAGTATTTCAAGGAAAGTAATAAAACGACAAATGTATATACTACCTCCATCCCAAGACTTAAATTTTATATTTTTTTAGAAAAGTCAAAGCAAATAAAGTTTGACCAAAATTATAGAATAATGTATCAATAAATATGATATTTTGTAGATAGCACATGAAAATATATTTTATTATCTATCTAATAATATTAATTTTGTATTTCACATGTTAATGATTTTTTATAAAAACTTAGTCAAACTTAACATAGTTTGACTTTCTGAAAAAAAATATAGGCCTTAAACCTTAGGATGGAGGTAGTATATACCACAGCTAATACAACTTAGGCCCCGTTTGGATGGCCGGTTTTCAGGCTGAAACCAACGTTCTTTACACTTCAGAAAAATAAGGATTGGGGCCAGAAAGCTTGCGTTTAGAAACCCGGTTTTAGGCCCGTTTAGAACCGTTGGATCAGAATTAAAATCCACCCTGGATCAGAATTCCAATCCGGCTGATCGAACCGAAGGTGAGCGAAGGTGTGCTGCCGCCGCCGCCGTCCCGGCTTCCGTGTGCAAGGAGAGACGGCGCCGCTGCCGGACGTGCATGGAGGAAGACGCCGCTGGCCGTTTGATCGTTCCAGTCGCTTCCCCGTCGCCGCCGCCACTGAGCGAAAGGCTGGCGCCTCCCGTCGCCGCACTAGAGAAGGCGTCGGCGTCCAACTCTGATGCATCCGATGCATCTTCCAAGTTCCAGCGTCTGGTTCCGCTTTGCTGACCCAGCCCTCCTCTTCCAGCTAGGTTAAACTCTCGATCTTGGCTTTTCTCCTTTCGGTTTACAACCGTTCCAAACAACCGATTTTCAGGCTAGAAAAATACCGGCGGTACCACATGGTTCTATCGTGATTAGTAAGATACAGCGGTTGTCAATTTCCAGGTGAGTTAGTTTATTCCACTGCCAAACGAGGCCTTAACAGTTTTGTATTACTAATCGCAGGATCCTGTTTTCTTTGTTGGGCGTGTGGAAGAACATAGTGTCATTAATGAAGAACTATGGAGACCCGGGGTGAGTTCCCTGTGGGGTATTGCTGGTGTCGGGAAATCAGCACTGGTCAGGGACATTTACGAGGACCATATGGCTCGTTGCAGCAGAGAAACGCAACGAAAGTATAGCTGGGTGGATGTGCCTCATCCATTCCGTCTGATGGAATTCTCTCGCCGCTTGCTTTTGGGTTTTTATTCCAAGGATCTTCATGCCCAGGAAACTGCAGCAGTTGGCATCATGGAAGGTCAAGACACAACTCAAGCGTGTTGTCACTTTCTTCAGCAATACGTTTGTACTATTGTTATCGATGGTCTAAGATCCACTCATGATTGGGATTCGATTAAAGCTGCCTTTTTATCGGAGCCTACTCAAACCAGCCGCATCATTGTCATTACAACTGAAGAAACTGTTGCCACACATTGCGCGCTTGACAACCGTAGAGTGCACAACATTAAGGGCCTAGATGCTAAGGATGCCCTTCGTCTCTTCAAAGAGGTACGTGCTATAAAAGTTTACACTCAACCATATGCATACATAAATTTCGATGTAAACAAAAATACGCATCGGTTCCACTGTGTGGTAATCTGATAGATAATTTTAGTACCAACATTACTAAAACTCTCAAGTTCGAGTTGTAGGCAAACACGAATCATCAGATCTATATGGATGGGACCACCTGGGTTGCCAATGCATGATAGCTATGCACATCGATATATAGGTGCATTTATGGTAATCCATGTATGTTGAGTTGTACAACGGACTTCCTTTTAAAAAAATCGAAAAGGAGAGTAGTTGATACACACAACCAACTTTATTGCATATTTCACCATTTAATTGCTAGTGACGGCTAAGGTTCATGTCAGCATGTTTATATAGTGGGTAAGACGTGGGGAGCAGCAAAATCCAGAAACGGGCACGCAAATTAATCGCAATTAATTTTCCCGAATAGCAAAAATACAAACAGCAAGCATGGAAATAATCTCGGCTTTGCTCATTCACGAAAAACGGCGTGGCGTGGTGAGCGGGAGGAGCGCGCCTGAGCCACTCCTTTTCTGAAACCTTGGTGAGTGGCAGAACACCTACTAGTAGAGATATTGTAATAAGAGAGTTTCATACCACCACCACTAAGTCTACATTAGTGGCGTGCAACTGGGTGGGCCACCCCACTATTATGTGGGGCCCTCGGGTGTGGCCAAGCACACTTTAATAGTGGCGTTGTACTTTTTGTGACGCGAATAATGCTGACACTAGGAGGCATTGGCGCAGCGGTACGCCGCGCCCGTGGCTCAATATGAAAAGAGGTGGCTATCTAGCTGTAGCAGTACCATACGATATATACGATGGATTACATGGTGGAGGTTGTACGTTTTACTGAACTATTTTGCAGGACGCCGATTCATATCTACACTAAGCTAAGCCAAAGCCAGATGGCGCCTCTGCGTGTGCTACCAAAATTACATAGTGAGGGTAGTTAGTTTGAGATTTGGAGGCTGAAGACACTGAGAAGCTTTCCTGATGGTACCCAAAGTTAGTTGCGCGTTGTTGATGCGGATAATCTGGGGCCTATGAGTACTCTGCATTGATGTCCTCGTCCTTGAGACAATATCGATGATCGCCACTAATGTGACAGTGCTGAAAAGTAATGGTGCTAGAAGGGCGGTTTCGTTCATGGAACAGGGATTAGCTAGTGGTATTGGTGCATGCGCGTACTTGATTACATATTTCATAGGATTGAGTACCTAAAGTGATATATTAGCCAGTTATACTAATACAGTAGATTGCTACATATCGGATATCATGCTAAGTAGGTGATACTTGTGATCCTTTTTCTACAAGCTGTCAGTGTCCGGCATTGCTGGCTTTGTTGTCTGAGGAGAGAGTGAAGGCCAGTTCCTTTTTAGGTGTGGGGAGGCTGTCAACTGGAGCGAGTTTTGTTTTGTCGTCCAGGATCAAGCGCGGCGTTGGGAGGTCAAGAGCTGGAGCGGCGTTGGAAGGGATCGAGAGCTCAGCTTCGTTGTCGAAGAGGGAGTCCGTAAGGTGTTCTGTTTTCTTCTAAATTTGCCGTCAGCCTGTTGTTTTCTTCAAGGGTCCTCGCCCATGAATGAACTTCGTACTATTCATCCCTTAATCCTGAAAAGGAATAGGGAAGTTCAGAATCAGAATATCGTTTATCTAAACCACATGTACATTTATTCTTGTGGTTTAGCCATGAAGTAAATCAGCTCTCCAACTAAACATAACATCTGAAAGTGAAACCAAGATACGAAAAAAACATTTTCAGCTACAATTTGCTTCCACCAATGAAAACTTCAAGTCTAAAAGAAACACTCATCATGCATGGAAATCAACAGTGGTATCTAAAATAGACCTAATATAACCATCAGACTATTTCTTTCGGGGATTGTCTAATTTGGTCATTTAAAGGCCAACCGCCTAATCACCCAGCCACAGTTCAAATGTCGTACAATAATATTGGAAATCCTGCATATAAATAATCTGCTCAAGACATGATTGGTGTAGTGAATTGAACATATTCGTGAGCCACACACTGCTAATTAGACTACCCTATGGTTGTTGCCATGATATTCACACAATGACCAGGATCATATACGTAGGAAGGAAACCCTATGACTAAATGGGTTCATGCCACTTTCAGTGCCAACACATACTACACTACTAATAATGCTGATATCTCTGAAGATATGAGCACAAAATTTTCTCACTTTTCTATTCTCTAGTAATCTGTACTCTTTTATTTCTATAACAACAGTGCTATCTGAGTAATAAAACACACTCAACCCTTAATTGGAGTGATCATCCTGACGACATGTCCAAGGTCTTATCATAGGAAGGCAAACATATGTCTAAATGAGATGAATATTATTTCAGTGCTAGAACATATTGTATTCATGTCCTGCCAAGCGTTAATATCTTTGAAGAGATGAGCACACAATCCCTCAGGTCTTGTATCTTATTGCCTTATTGGTAGTTTGCAGCTACAGATTTTCAGAGATAGTCACATTGTGAAGGAAGAAGTGCATACTTGTTTGTGGCCATGGTGCAAGCCATCCCGTCATTCATCTCCCCATTTGCCGAAATCCGCTACAATACTCATTTCCCTTCAAAGACAATACTCACAGAGAATGGAAGAACCCTTTTCCCTGCAGTAACATCACCACCATAACAACAAATCAACTCAGAATCACCATTAGGGCACCGATTGATCAATGAATGCAATGGAAATTGTGGCCAGCATTGTACCCTGTTCATGCAGACTTGGCTGCCAATGGCGCCGACAGAGTAGTGGGTGTGAGCGTCCCCAAACCGACACCTCAAAAACATCCTGTGCTTTCTTCGAACAGGTTGTGCCTGCGTTTACTGACCATAGAGTTTGAATTTTATTGCATAAAAAATAGGATAGCATCAGAGGCTACGCGTGTGCCTCTTAGGAAACTTACAGATATGTTCAACGAATCTGATAATTTTTAAGGTCCAACATACAGTTCTATAGATATTTGCAGCATCTACAACATAAATTTAGATTTGATTATTTGTTGTCTTTCTGAGCAATCATGAATAAAAATTGCTGCCAGAGCCGTGATTTGCCCTCGTGTTCAACCTTTTCCCTGACAGTGGGATTGCTATGATAGCATAAGTTTCTTAGATTGACCCAATCTATATTTTGCTGATACTTCAATGCTTGCTAGGTAATGATTCTATGTACAGCTACTGTTTGAAGCCTCTCTTAAGCAATAACTCACGTATGGAAGTGCAAAAGGAACTGTAAAAGCATCAATCATGCAAAAGTGAAGGTTAAGCTCAACAGCTGGACTACACCAGAATTAATCACCATCTTACTTTTCTAGTGCAACAAAGAAAATCCACAAATCCAGACCAGATAAAGATTACTAAACCAGAAAAATATATCCAATCTCACATTGCTCTGTAATATATGTTACATCTAGGCATTACTGAAACTGTTCCATATATTGGTTGCTAAGAAAATGTACCAACCACTTATCATTCCACTAAAATGAAATACAAATTGTTATTTAGCCTCTCCGCAAATATTGAAAGAGATAAATCTGAACTTCTTTCACTATTTAGCAATGAAACAACTTCCCTTGAACACTACATGAATATTTTTCTTAGATACAGCTTCTGATCAAGTGAGAAGCACACGGGAGTCTGAGACAGCCATGGGTTCGATATCTTGATCGCCTGCTATGGAGAAGCAAATTATGTAAAAAATAATGTAGAATTTACGTTTTTCATTCAGCTTTGTAGTGTTGGTACATGCCAAGGGTCGGAGAAGGATTTCGTTTCAGTCTTGTAGTTTCATGTATTGAATGTGATGCATGTTTTCATGTTTATGCAATGGAACCAGGATCATGAATTTTTGTGTTTCAAGCTTAAGTACATTCAGGCACAGATCATAAGAGTAAGCTAGCAACCAATTTAATAATAAAAGCACATCAAAGCTATTAGCTTACCAAGAACAAAGCAGAATTTCAAATGCAGCAGAAATTTGCACTACGTGACAGCTACAGGTTACCAACCCATGTTAAACTAAGAAAGATGGCAAGGCCGAGAGAAAATGGGAACTCCGAGAGTTGGTACCTTGCTTATCTCCACCTTTGAAACACGTTCTAGAGAACCTTGTAGTCGGGGATCATGTCATATTCTATCTCGCATCAGAATTCACCTGTCAAACAACCCAAAATAAGCACCGCGATCATCTAAGCCACTGCACTCTAAACGAAAAGGAATGAATCAGAATCCTCTTAACAACCTTGTGCATCAGCACCATTCCAAGGTAAATAGTCGCTGTGCAGTGCCCCCTACAGCAATACAAAATTGACGAAATAAAAATCAACACAAAATCTTGAACCAGGTGTACTCGCAGTGTATTGTGAATTTGCAATTGTCCTAGATCTCAGAATCCCACAAAACATAACTTGAATAATTAGTTTAAGTTCTTATGAGCATAACATCGAACAGGTAGAAGGCATTAGCTCACACACAAGTAGACACAGAAAAAATTGAGAATCTGCAAGAGAATATCCACCAAAGAAAAGAGGAAAGAGCAATCCTATTGCAGGAGAGGGAATAGTAGAGAGAGAGAGAGAGAGAGAGAGAGAGAGAGGAACAGCAGCAGCGGCAACCACAGAACAGCTAGCAGAAGTTGGCGCAAGGAGAGAAACAAATGAAACAACAACTGGACGTACATGGAGAAAAGTGGCTGCACGGATGCAGAGAGACTACCTACAGAAGAACAACGATGGCCAACGCGCCGCGCCGCGCTTGAGGAGCAGCTGTATGACCAGTGCGTGCTACTCACAGGCGGGGATATGCATCTTCATGCAGTCTATGCCGCGGAAGTTGCGGTCGGCGCCGGCATCGATGAGGTCGTGTATCCCTTCCGCGCTACCTTTCAGGGCCATGTACATCAGCTGGAAATTTGCGACGCCGGCTGCTTCTTCTGCCACCTCCACACCCCCATGGATGCGGTTGTTGCCTCCGCTGCCGCGGACGCTGCTGTCTCCACCGAGCTTGGTATGGGCTCCATAGGGCTGGTCGGCTGGAATAGATGGTGTTGGTGGTGCCGCCTCGCCCAGCGGAGAGAACCGTGCAGTACTCCTTCGGTCAAAGCGGTGGAAAAATTAATTAAAAAGTGTAAGCGGTGAAATTCATTCCAACAGTGACGGGCAAGGAGGCCAACCGGTAGCCGGTCACCCGTTTCTCAAAAAATAAAAAAGATGCAAACCAACTTACAGAGCGAACAGATGAAGCAAGGAAAAAAATAGCTACGTGTCAGGAAACGATTGAACAAAGAAGTGGATAATTTGCACATCTACAGTGCTCAAATCATTATGAAGGATGCTAAACTGATTGAAAATTATATAGTGTATAATGACTAGTGGTGTGTACTTGTGAACCAACCCCACGATTAGATTGCATACGCATCACGTGTCGCACACCTGGCGTCTTGCATCGTTGCCGTGCAAAAGCGTCTTGCATTTAAAAAAGTCGGCGAGCCTGTGGGCTAGCTCTGGCAGCGTCTCACCGCGCCGGCCAGATAGCCTAATTAAATGGCGCACCCACCTCGCCGTTTATTGATGAGGGCGCTGCCACTTTCCCATGTGGCGACGATGTGCCTTCCTACGCGGCGACGACATGGTTTTCCGTGCCGGCGTTAATGCCATGGCCGGTTGGCATCTGTGGCCACTATATATTCCCCCTACCGGCGAGGAGGCTCCCATCACATTCCACTGCCGCACTCTCCCCTCCAACTGCCCCACTCATTGACGCACATCAACGATGGCGTACAACGACGAGGCCAGCGGCCGTAGCGCGCGGAGGAGCTAGCCGCACACGCCCAATACAAGCTCCTCATCCTGGCGGACACTAGCTTCCAAGGTGTTGACACAGTAGCGAGGGCGGCCTCATCATGCCACCGCTTCCAACCAGCCGACGCCACGACACCCTCTCGGAGGAGGAGAGGGCCGACCACTCTTTTGACTCCGACAATGAGCTTTGGCTAGAGCTCCTCGCATTGGAGTGGCGCGCCACCGTCGATAGCTACGACGGCCATTACCCGCTTGACTAGAAGAACAAGAAGGGGAGGCACCAGTGGTGGAGAGGACGTGACTTCGACGAGGTCTTTGACTACTGCCACGAAAGGATTGCGCCACCTGCACTGACGTTGGCCGCACTGACGTTAGCCGCACCAACGATGGGCAGCTCGGTGTCTTCATCGTGGTGCTCGGGATCCTCTACCTCCTGATGCTCAGGGATGCCTCTCCTTATCCCCAAGACGGAGGGGAGTTCGATGCCACCGCCCTTGCGACGCGGGTCTTCTGTGACTTCGTGGCGTTCTACACTAGGCATCGTCTTCCGGCCACCCAAGGATGAGGCGTTGCCCTCTCCACCACGGGTCCTGCTTTACTTGCGACGACTAAAGAAGGAAAAGCAGCCGAAGATGGAGCTGCAGGCGTTCAGACCGAAGAAGGAGCCAGTGGTGGCACAGCCAGCGTCAGCGAAGGTGGAAAAGTTTTCCATCCCATCGGCCTTTTGGGGCTATCCGATGCCCTTATCGCGTCGATGAATGAGGTGCAGCCGGCCTCCCCGAGATAGTCTGCCGATTGTCGGCGGAGGACATGGAACACCTCAACGTCGACAATGAGCTACGTCAGCGAATTCACCGACCTCGACAACAACAATGGCGACGATGACGGCGCTGACAGCCCTTCGCCGATGGATTGGAGCGCCTTTCACTGCTACCGTTAGATCTAGGGCGTAATTTAATTAGTTTATTTCAAATTTAGTTCAAATTGTGTAAGATATCCTTAAATTTGAATAAAATTTGCCGGTTTAAATTTTAAATGAAATCCCCAATTAAATTCACCGTGCATTTTTCCGCGTAAATTCCGTGTGCCTTTTTTCTGCCAAAAATTATAAATAATGGCCTGCACATATATTACTTGTTGCGCGTGGAACCCACTCCACTAGTAGATTTTGGCAGTGGCGTGCCAACGGGCACGCCACTATTAGTGACGTGGGGGCATCACACAACCAGTAATTGTTAGGGAAATTTTGCTATAGGACGCTGCTATTTTCTGGCGTTTGCCGAAACACATCACCCGATTGTGTCTTTGGTAGGTACCGTTACAATTTTGTGGCATATTTGCCAGAAAACACTGCATGGCCAAAAACGAAAAGTTTGGCACATTGTCTTCAAAACCGGTCATAGCATGGTCATCTCAAGCAAAAGTGCCAAACTTTCCGTTTTTAGCCATGCGATGTGTTCTGGCAAATGTGCTACAAAATTGTAATGGTACGTAGCAAAAACATAATCGGGCAGTGTGTTTCAGCAAACGTCAGAAAATAACAGTGTCATGTACTAAATTTTCCCTAATTGTTAACATAATTGTTACCAGTGGTGGCATAATTGTTTCCAGTGGTGGCATATTAGTGGCTTGTCGGATACACATCACTAGTGTCCAAAACGCAACACCACCGGTAGGCTATTCTCAACTAGTGACCATCCTCTATATAAGGAGTTCTCTCTTGAATAGGAATGTGGGACTAAACTTTAGTCTCGCCCCTTGAATGGGCTAATGAGAATTTCAGAATTTGTATTGACTATGGAAAGCCCAACATCAAATTCCAACATAATATAGAATGGAACTCCTTATATGTTCATTTTTTCATACATTATTTCAATCCTTGAATCAGATTATTACGTAAGTAGCAGTGTTCTTTTGTTGCATGCATTCTCCATTCCATGCTGAAATTTATTTCTTCAGAACTGATTTAGACCTCTTGCATGTTTGATAGTTAAAGCTTGATTTTGGCGATAGAATCAAAATGCTCTTAACAGAACTTAGTTAGTGTTGCTTCCAAACAGACATTTTTATAATATACCTAATTTCTGAATTTCAGATAGCTGGGGACTCTCGGCGATTGGCTTCCAAGATGGATCGTGTAAAATTTATCATGGCCAAGTGTGGCGGACTTCCCCAAGTAATATCTGTTATAGCCCAGAAAATATCTAAGATAAACAATGTTCCTTACCCAGAAACAGCCTTGGCAACCATATTAGGTGATATATGTGATAACTTTATGGGCAAGCTCGAGACAGACCCAAGATTCAATGAACTGAAAAATCTATTCAGTTGGATGCAATCCTACTTTGATGCTTGTTCAGATTCACTCAAGCCATGTATCTTCTATCTCTCAGTCTTTTCAGCTGACAAGAGAATTCGGCGAAGGCGTTTGCTAAGGCGGTGGATTGCCGAGGGTTACTCGAGAGACACATCTGGTGGTGGTACCGCGGAAGAGAATGGTGAAAAGTTGTTTGCTGATCTTGTTGAGTCAAGCATAATCCAGTTGATACAGACACCAAGCAGCAATGACGAAGTCGATGATGATGTGTGCCAAGTCAATGGTTTCTTCCGTGAATACATAATCTCACGGCCCATGGAAGATAACCTTGTGTTTTCCCTTGAGGGATGTTGCAGCATCAACTCTCAACGTGCCGGACAACACCTCACCATAAGGAATAGTTGGGACGGAGACGAGATTGTATTCAAAAGCATCGACTTCACATGACTACGGTCTTTGACTGTGTCTGGGGCGTGGAGGCCATTCTTCATCTCTAATGATATCAATATGGAACTGCTTCGCGTGCTTGATCTGGAGGACACAGACTCAGGTTTGACGGATCATGTCCTGGAGCAAATCGGGAAGCAATTGCCTCGTCTCAAGTTTCTCTCCGTGCGTGGATGCAAAGATATTACCCGTCTGCCCGATTCATTGGGTGGCTTAAGGCAATTGCAGACTCTAGATATCAGACACACCAAAATAGCCATACTGCCACATTCCATTATCAAGCTTGTAAAATTGCAATATGTTCGTGCTGGTACCAATCATGTAACAACGAGTGAAGGTGGCAATGCAGGCCGACCATCCCCGGATGAGGACGACTGTGAATCAACATCATCAGAGGACAGCTTGTCGTCAGAGGAAGATGATGTTGGCACAATGGAAGGCACAAGCAGAAGCCAACCACCACCAGCAGGGGATGATGGCATGAGCATAAACTATGATGATACTAGCAGAAGACCACAAGCAGAGGATGATGACCGGGCCTCAACTACAGGAGCTCCATGTAGGAGCAAGGCGCGCAATGCAGTGGTATCATACTCCTGCAGTTGGTGGTCCAAGAAGAAGTTGTGTGCAAGCCAACAGATTGATGTCAATTTCGGTGTTGAGGCACCTGCTGCAGGTATCGGGAAGTTGACGGCCTTACAAACTTTTGGTGTTGTGAATGTGGGTGGTGCACGTGGGAAGTCCGTCCTCAAGGAGCTCAAGAAGCTTACACAGCTGCGCAAGCTCGGGGTGTGCGGCATCAACCGGGAAAACTGGCAGGATTTGTGTTGTAACATCTTGGGCCACGGCCATCTCAAGTCATTGTCAGTGCATCTCGACAAGGATGATGATGGAGCAACTTTCTTTTCATCTACGGGTGCCATGTTCTCTAGCCTACCCAAGAACCTAAAGAGCCTTAAGCTATACAGCGGGGATGGACATGGGAATGTGCTTGTACCATCGGTCTGGATCAAGCAGCTTGGCAATCTCAGGAATCTCACAAAGGTAAATCTCGGGCTGGCAATATCGACCCAAGATGACATTGACAGCTTTGAAGAATTTCCCGGTCAAGTTATGTTTCGTCATATTTGTGTCAAGCCGACTCAAGATTGCGAGCTCCATTATAAAAGCCCGCGTAGAGGTAGACGATGGCGCGGATCAGGATCCCAAGTCCTCGAGATTGATTGTGGTATCTACAAGTTAGCGATTACTTTTGTAGATTGGATAGCAAGAGATGTTGAGGTGCTGGTGGTCCATTTCTCTAGTACGGAGTCGTCACTGAAACTTTCTTGCCTAGAGGATCTGTTCAACCTCAAGGAGGTCGTGTTGAAGGGCTCCTACAGTGAAGCAGTGAAGCAGCACTTGCAGGAGCAAGTTGACCAGCATGAGGGAAAACCTGTGCTGAAGCTGGAAGACGGAGAGAGCCATCAATCTCGGGAACCAAAAGACCCTGCTGCCCCTTGTGCGTGCTGCCACACTTGCGCGTCGTGTTGCTTCAATGGCATCGCATCCACATGCAAGTAGCAGCAGCTTATGTGTGTTCATTCACAGTCGAAGAAGAACCAGATCTCGTTGATCGTTTTGGTATTCGAAGCACTCAGCATTAATAAATAAGCGCAAGTCAGCTTGTACGCACAGATACTGCTCCTGGAAATGTGTGTGTGTTCTTTTGATTAATCAAAATTCTCAAACTGTTGGTACTTGGAGTATATTTTGTTCTTATGCAAGCTTGTCGATCCGGTAATTGTAGCTCCGTGAGTTTGTTTTCGGTTGGACCAAAATACGAATGTACCGAACAATCTGCCGAGATAGGCACGTGCAATAGCAGCAGCTTCATGGATCTGCTACTGATCAAACGCAAGCACGCACGCGGAAACTGATGGATTGCAACATTACGTGGTGTTTTCCGTATTGAATGACTCGGTGATGCATGCATTACGTATACTCTTGCCGCCGGTGTCGGACGTGATTGCATTTCTAACAGCCGCCTTCCCGTGCAGTTCGCGATGGGCTGCACGGCCGTGACGAAGCACGCGGATCACCTCACCTGTGTGCCGTGAGGAGCAAGATTTTTTTTTTCCGGAGCAGCAAATTAGAGGGCGAATAAGAAGCATTTCAAATGCATGCACGAACCAAAAAATACTGGATCGCAGAATTATTCATACAAGAATATGGATCAAGAAATTTTTTTAGTCACATATATACCAGATCGGAGGCAAAAGCGTCTTTTCATGTACCGTACCTGCATGGGTAGGGTATATCAAACTACAGACATGTAAATATCAACGAAGTTTCTCCCATAATTTTGATTTGAACCGCAATGCGAAGGCAACATGCACGCGTGCAGCTATTAAAGTAATCAACCAACATCGGCAGGAGTACCAGCACCAATATTTTAGGGACCAATAACCGAACTACCTTGTCGATGTTGTTGGGGAGACAATTATACGTACTACCATTGTCGAAGACGTAGCACCCGGGGCAAAAATCGCGAGGACCATCCTCCTCTTGACAACCTTGATAGATCGGGTTCCCCACCCCTCCCGACGCCTGGGTTACCATCACCTCCACCGTGTGCCTGACTGTTCTGGCCTGAGTCGTAACCACCACCTCCACCGTGTGCCTGACTGCTAGTCGTAACCACCACCTCCATCGTCACCACGGGAAGGACTAAGGCAACAGGGCGAGTTCCCCTCTTTTCACATAACAGGGAGGATACCAAAATCTATTGCTAACTGCAAAGGGATGGTACTAGCAAGAGATTATCGTGAGTATGCATTTAAAGGTATTTTCAGGTATAGAGTGGCATTTGGTCTTGATGACATGTCCACCTATACCGAGAATTTCACAGTAGTCACAAAGGGTCAAGAGAGATTATATACATGAGAGATCATCTATATGGTAAATCTTGATTTATCATGTAATAATCTTATTGGAGATATCCCCAGAGAAATCAACAGTCTTGTTAATCTAAAGAACCTGAACCTATCATGGAACAACTTCAGTGGAAAAATTCCTAAGAATATTAGTTTGTTGGCACAAGTGGAGTCACTCGACCTATCAGACAATGTTTTGTCCGGTGAAATCCCTGCAAGCTTATCGGCTCTCACATCATTAAGTCGTTTGAACCTGTCCTATAACAACCTAACAGGAGAGGTACCATCCGGAAATCAATTGCAGACACTTGAGAACCCACAATATATTTATATTGGCAACCTAGGTCTCTGCGGTCCTCCTCTCTCGCGGCATTGTTTACAGCCGGAGCCAATTCCAGTAGCTCAAGAACACCGTGACGATTTAAACGATGTGGCCTCGTTTTTCATCGCTCTGGGTTCTGGATATACAATGGGTCTCTGGGTAGTCTACTGCACCTTCTTGTTCAAGAGGAAATGGAGTTATTTGGTACTTGGGCTGCTACAGATTGTATGACTGGGTTTACATGAAAGTAGCTGTCGCCTGGGTTTCCTGGAGAAGAGACAAAAGCGCAGAAGCTGAGACCGATCGCTAGCTCACTATGGTTCTCCATCTGCTACCATGTCGAGTGTGGGGATTTAACCCTGTATCAATGTTGCTAAAGTGCTCATTGTACTAGTACTGTTCACAGATGTATAATTGGGCTATAAACTAGGGTTTGAGTATGTAAAGTTGATGTGTAATAAATAACGTGAGGGCATGGAATAGTTCCATGTTCTGAAGTGTTGTTAAAGTATTGTACTAATACTGTTCGTAAATATATACTTGAGGATTATGCGGTAGACCAATTTTTCTCCTTTAGGTATGTAAAGTTGATGTGTAATGTGCCAGGGGCTGCAAAGAGTGCCATGCTCCAATTGTGTAGGTCAATGCCTGAACTAACCAATGTTATAAGCCAGAGTAATGTGTTGTACAAGGTGAACAGCTACAGCAACAAGCAGCAGCCTTCAGCCTCCCGTGCGCACGCAAAGCAGTTTCTTCACTACAGGAACTTTGCAGAGTTTTCAGGCAAACTAATTTGCCACATCTTGTTCTCAGCTTGAATGCAACCCATCAGGTCAGTTCAGAGAGATAGGGCTACGACATAGGATTAACCACAGCCTGAATTTACTTTGTGCAAGAGTGTGAAGCACAAGTGAAGTGATAATATAGGATAGGATTTATATTTTTAGATTGGATTGTTTGATTTCTTCACACAGTTCAGATTATTGGTAGGGTTCAGACTAATTCAGAAAACTAAGTGTGCCTCATATCGTTCATATCCCTGAATGCAATCTACCAGACCACTGTTCAGATAGGACTAAGATTTCTGGCAGCCAGTGCAAGTGTCAAATAAGAGTGATATTATAGGAAAGGATATTATTCCATCGATTGGATTTTTTCTTCACGCAATCCAGACAACTAGCAGAGTATTAGCTTTACTGTATGTACAGAGTAACAGGCAAGACGCAGAAGTAAGCGTACTAGTTGGCTACTCCGGGCCGTCGTAGGAGAGATGGAAGCCGGTGGCGCAGCCGGCCGCGTCGGGGTCCTCGGCGCCGCAGCAATCGTAGAACCTGGCGGCGTAGGGCGGGTCCCCGTCCTTAAGCTCGTAGTATCTGCACCGTCGTCGCCGTGGTTAAGGGTCAGCTCGATTGATGGATCTTAGACTGATTGGGGATGGCAGCGAGGACCGGAATCGGCGGTGGTACCTAGTTACCTACCTCTTCTGGTCGTCGTGGCGGCGGCAGACGAAGAAGGATGAGTGGAACCTGCAAGACTGCGGCGTGTTGTCCGACGGCGAGTACTTCTCTTTGCACCGCCGGCACACCCTCGCCGCCGCCGTCGCCGCCGTGTCTTTCTCCAATTTCTCTCTTTTTTCCCTTTTTTAAGGGGAATTTTCCTTATTTTTTCTCTTCCACGAATAAATCGATTTCTGTTGTTGGGCCTCGACTCGGTGACTTTCTATTTGGGCTGTACTTATGGGCTATGATACAGTGCAGGCCTCCCTCCTTCTGTTTGCGGACGAAGCTGCCAATCCTGAAGTTCTAGAAGCCAAAAGAAAGGAGATGCTGGCCACCGCCCAAGTATTTGCCAACACTGCAGCAGCAATGCTGGAAAAAAGGCTAGAGGCAGGAGCAGTGATGGAAAGTTTTCTCAAGAGAGAGCGCGAAGCCGCAAAATGCTTGGAAGAAGTTAAGAAACTCCGAGCGCGATGGAAAACCATGATGGAGGACGCTGGTAAGGAGGCAGATAGAATCCGCCGGGAGGCCATTGGCCCTCGAAAGATCAACTTTACAACTCACACGAACCAGCAGCCACTCGCCACTCCAAAGGACAATATGAAGAAAGCTGCGGAGATCTTGGCCAAGCAAGATGAGGAAATTGACATCGCGCACCTCCGCACTTTGGTAGCTTCAGCAATGAAGCAGCAGAGTAAGGCAGACACTTCGCGCAGGTTGGAATCCAACCCGGATATATGTGCATCCACCGCGCAGAATGACGCCTCCGGAAGACAGCATCGCGACGATGAATAGCGCATCGGATCCACGGAGCGCAGAAGAAGGACTAGAGAACATCCAAATCCGATCCCGGTACCATCGAAAACACCTCCGACGAAGAAAGGGAAAGGATCCGATGTACACTGGAAGAGACAAGTACCGGAACCCATCACCTCCGCCACGACACCAGGCACCTCCTCCGCCCCCTCGCCATCGTAGTCCAGTCGGAAACACCAGACCCCATGGGCCTGGCGGAATCAATATCCGTGACAACGTGGTCCCTCAGAGTCGGAACATGGATCATGCGCCGGAACCTCGTCGGAGCCGGAACGAAGAATGCGAGCCGGAGCCCCGCAGAAGCTGGAACGATGGAGGTGGCCGCCATCATCGGGAAGGCAGCCACTGAAGCCGGAGTCAGCAGCGCGATGGGCGTGGTGAATCCGAAGGCGGAAGCAAAAGGTCCCACAGGCCCCCTCGCAAATCTCCCTCCCCACCACCCAGTGGAGGAGGCGGAGGCGGAGGCGAAGGCCGGAGATATCGCTCTCGCTCGAAGTCCCCCTGCTCCGGCCCACGCGACGCAAGGGAACGTCTCAACGAGTACAGATCTGAGTACATTGGCCCAAAGTGCTTTGGCAGGATGATCCGAGAGGAGCCATATCCGAAAGGCTTGAACCTTAAGTTAGCCGGAAATCTGAAGCACTATGATGGCAGCGAAAGGCCCGACACCTGGATCGAAGACTACTTCAATGCAGTAAGCTTCGCCGGAGGGAACCAGAGAATCGCTTGCCGCATGCTCCAGTTGTACCTTCTTGGTCCAGCTCGTACTTGGCTCGGCGACCTCCCGGAAAACACCATCTTTTGTTGGTTTGACATGAAGATAGCCTTCGAGAAGCACTTCAGGGGCACCTACAAAAGACCTGCCACAGCAAGCGACTTCCAAGCCTGTATCCAGAAGAAAGGTGAAACATCACGGAGTTTCCTCACACGATGGTTAGCAACCAGAAACGAGTGTGAGAATGTGGATAATAGCACAGCCATGCACGCCTTCATCGGTGGACTGCAAAGGGGAGGACTGCTTCGGCACAAGCTTACTTGCTTGAACAATGAAAACAAGTTAACGCTGGATGACCTGATCGGCATTGCAAGTACTCACTCCGCCGCCGATGACGACGCAGGAGGAGAACTTGCCGCTACAGCCATACCCCTCCACCAACAGAAGAAAAATCGTGATAATGGCGGCAGCAACAGCAACAAGCGGAAAAATCCCCCCGACGACCAGAAGAGCGGCCGATCCGACATGGTCGCCATGGCGTTCCAACGCAGAGGTCAAGGAGGCGGAAGAGGCCGCAGACGTGGAGGCGGAGCCGGTAGGGGTCAACAGCGCACTGACGAGGTCACAGCTGCTGGATTCCGCGCTCCCCAAACGTATGAAGAATACCGGGACATGCCATGCCTGGCCCATATGGATCCGGCTACTGGCAAGTCTTCCCATACTAACAGGAACTGCAAGTGGGTCAATGATCTAAAAGGCGACCCGGAAGCAGGATACAAGCGAGCCCGGAAGCACCGCCCACGCGGCAAAGGAGGCAAGGGCAAGAACAAGGAAAAGGACGATGGTAGTTCTGAGGCGATGGATGAGGATGATGCTTCGCCGGATCCTAAAGAGGCTTCCGCAGCAAACAAATCCAACCCCTTCGTCAAAAAGAGTGCTGGCGCCTACCACACTTTCCTCGGAACGCCCACAGTCCGTGCAAGCAAATCAGCTCTCCGGATCCTGAACGCCACAGTTCCGGCTGTGCCGCAGTATGTCAGGTGGTCGTAAAATCCTTGCACGTTTGACAGGGCGGATCATCCAACCATCATCCCAAAAGAGTGTTACGCATTGGTTGTGAGTCCCCGCATTGATGGGTTTGATTTCTCCAAGTGCCTTATGGATGGCGGAGCCAGCTTGAATATCATGTACCTGGAGACTCTGGAGAAGATGCAGCTTACCAAGGAACAACTCAAGCACAGCAACACTGAGTTTCACGGCGTGGTTCCGGGTAAAAAAGCTAATTCTCTGGGCAGTATCAGACTTCCCGTGGCTTTCGGCGATGTTAATAATTTTCGCGAAGAAATGATCACGTTCGAAGTTGTGCCTTTCAAGAGCTCCTACCATGTCATTTTCGGCAGGCCCACCTATCACAAGTTTCACGCAAGGGCGTGCTACATCTACAATAAGCTCAAGATTTCGGGTCCTAACGGTATGATCACCGTATCCGGAGACTACAAAAAAGCTCGAGAGTGCGAAGTTGGCGAAGCTGCCTTCGCAGAATCTGTGCTATCCGACGAGGAGTTGCAAGGCTAGAGCCGCGGTGGATCCGAGAAATGCAGACCACCAAGAAACAGATCTCTGAGTAGAAAAGCTCGTTCAAGGCCGCGATAGACACCAAGAAGGTCGACCTCAAGGTAGGAGACAAAGCAGGTGTCAGTCGGAGCCAACATGGACCCCAAATAGGAAAGCGCTCGTCGAGTTCCTCCGAGTTAACATGGATATCTTCGCATGGCAACCTTCTGACATGTCCGGAGTACCAAGGGAACTCGCCGAGCACTACCTCAACATAAATCCGGGTGCCAAACCGGTGAAGCAAGCTATGCGACGCTTTGGTGACAAGAAGCGCCGCGCCATAGGGATGGAACTAGCAAAGTTACTAGAGGCAGGTTTTGTAATAGAAGTTATCCATACTGATTGGGTTGCAAATCCCGTCCTTGTACCCAAAAAGAATTCTGAAATACTAAGAATGTGCATCGATTACTCCGGCTTGAATAAGCATTGTCCGAAGGATCCGTTCCCCTTGCCACGCATTGACCAAGTCATTGATTCGACGGCGGGCGGCTGTGTTTTCTTGACGCATATTCCGGGTATCATCAGATCCGGATGAAGAAGTCCGACCAAAAGGCGATCTCATTCATCACACCCTTTGGCACTTACTGCTACGTCACCATGCCCTTTGGTTTGAAAACGCAGGTGCCACCTACCAACGTACGATGCAGCGATGCCTGAAGGACCAAATTGGCCGGAACGTGCACGCATACATCGACGACATCGCGGTCATGACTCGGAAAGAATCTGACCTGATCAGCGACCTCACAGAAACCTTTGAAAATCTCCGACGGTACAAGATGATGTTGAATCCGCTTAAGTGCGTCTTTGGCGTGCCAGCCGGCAAACTCCTTGGCTTCATAGTCTCTCGTAGAGGCATCGAAGTAAACCCGGAAAAAATCACGGCAGTCCTGTGCATCAAACGACCAACTTGTCTCAAAGATGTGCAACGACTAATTGGTTGTGTTGCAGCAATCAGTAGGTTTGTTAGCCGTCTTGGCGAGAAGGCACTACCTCTCTACAAACTACTAAAGAAAACGGACAAATTTGTCTCGGACGACGCCGCGGATGCAGCACTTCAGGGGTTGAAGGATTTACTCACTTCCCCACCTATTTTGGCAGCTCCGGCTGAGTCAGAACCTATGCTCCTCTACCTGGCAGCCACCAATAAGGTCATCAGTCTCGTCATCGTGGTGGAGCGAATGGAAGAAGGTCATGAATACGGAGTCCAGAGGCCAGTCTACTACATTAGCGAGGTGCTGACGGAATCCAAACAGAGATATCCTCACTTTCAGAAGCTAGCCTATGGTGTGTTCTTAGGTAGCCGGAAGCTGAGGCACTACTTCCAGGAGCATCCAATGATAGTTGTGAGCAAAGCTCCATTGTCAACCATTCTCAACAACGCTGACGCAACAGGACGGACAGCAAAATGGGGCATAGAACTATCAGCCTTCGACATCAATTACAAAGCTAGGACTGCGATCAAATCTCAGATTTTGGCGGATTTCATCGCTGATTGGACAGAAGCTCCGGACGCCAAACTTGAGCCGGAACCAGAAACTTGGGTCATGCACTTTGACGGATCCAAGCAGCATCAAGGCTCAGGAGCCGGAGTCACACTGAAGTCCCCCACTGGAGAAGAGTTGCAGTCGTTCTGCATTCACTTCGAAGCTACAAACAATATGGCGGAATACGAGGCTCTACTACACGGTCTGCGCATCGCTAAGGAAATTGGGATCAAACACATCATATGCTGCGGAGATTCCGACCTGGTGGCACAACAAGTAGCCGGAACCTGGAACGCCAGAAACTCCGTCATGGCGGCTTACAGAGACGAAGTTGACGAGATCGCTAAGTGTTTCCTCGGATACGAAGTCAAGTACGTCAGAAGAGACGATAACACAGCGGCAGATATGCTATCCAAGCTCGGATCTGGCAGAAACCCATCCCTCCCGGAATTTTCCTTGAGCACCTACGGATACCCTCGGTAAAGGGCGCTGACCCGGAAAACCCAGAGGTGGCAGTGTCTCCGGCTAAGCAGGTGATGGTTATCATTCCGGCCTGGACGCAGCCTTTCCTGGATTACCTCATTGATCAGAAGCTGCCGGAGGACGAGGTCCTCGCGCGACAGATCATCAGACGAGCAAGATCCTACACAGCAGTTGATGGACAACTCTACAAACGAAGTGCAACTGGGGTATTTTTGAAATGCGTCTCACATCAAGATGGCATTGAAATCCTCAGAGAGATCCATGCTGGTGATTGCGGGCATCATGCCGCTCCCAGATCCCTCGTTGCAAAAGCTTTTCGGCAAGGATTTTACTGGCTCACAACCAAAGAAGATGTTGAGAAACTAGTGAAAACCTACCGAGGTTGTCAATATTACGCCACCCAACCAAATGCTCCGGCTCAGGAGCTCAAGACCATCCCTATCACTTGGCCGTTCGTGGTTTGGGGGCTTGACATGGTTGGAAAGCTGAAAAAATCATCTCCTGGCGGTTTTGAGTACCTCTTGGTCGCTATTGACAAGTTCAGTAAGTGGATCGAGGCAAAGCCAGTGAGAAAAGCCGATGGTGCTATAACACTAAAATTCGTCTGCAGCCTCGTAGTGAGATACGACATCCCACACAGCATAATCACAGATAATGATACGAATTTCGCACAAGGAGAACTCAAGGATTATTGTTACGACCTTGGGATCCGGCTGGACCTGGCATCTGTGGCACATCCGCAGTCTAACGGGCAGGTCGAGCGAGCCAATGGTCTCATACTAGCCGGAGTAAAACCTCGCCTTGAAGAGCCGCTGCGACGCGCAGCCGGAGCTTGGGCTGAGGAGTTGGATTTTGTTCTGTGGAGTTTGCAAACTACCCTTAACAGATCAACAGGGTTTACCCCTTTCTTCCTAGTATACGGATCTGAAGCTGTGCTTCCTTCCGACATCATCCACGACTCCCCGCGAATTTCCGCCTACAATGAAGATACAGCTGACGAGGCTAGACAGCTTTCTGTGGACCTGATTGAAGAAGCTCGGAACTTAGCTGACCAGCGTTCCACCATTTACCAGAAACTCCGACGCTATCACAGCCGTCGAGTTCGGAATCGCTCGTTTACAACAGGAGACCTGGTCCTCCGCCTTCGATAGGTGAAAGAGCATAAGTTGCAATCTCCATGGGAAGGACCCTTCGTCATCAGCAAAGTGCTGCATAACGGATCTTATTACCTCGTTGATTTCCGTGAGTTGAAAGATAGACCTGCCAATTGGCACCGGAAACGTAAACGGGAGGATCCGGGTGACATTTACGATGAAACAGACCGCCCCTGGAATATAGCACAGCTACGTCCTTTCCACACTTAGCAATTTTTACATACTTTGTAAACAGTTATACATGATCAATGAAATAAAGCATATGGTTCACTCTTTGAGTCTTTTACCTCCTTTAGTTGTTCATTTTTAGATCATGTAAAGTTTTCCGACTAAAACCGCAGAGCTGGATGTTTCCGCCTAGGCGCGTATGAAAGTTGTGATTTTTTCAAAATCGTCCTTTAGGACGTGAGCTTAAGTTTTCTAGTGGACAAGTTTTTTGTTGCGAATTAGCGACTTCCGGCACCTTGGCTGGGGGCTTGTTTCCGCGGTTATTGACGGATCGTCATTAGGCTTCGTTGCCGCAGGAGAGCGTTTCCGGCTAAAGGTCTTCCGGCTCGTGGAAGGTCAAGTGAACAAGCCGGAAAACTTAGAAACTAGCACTTGCTTTTCCAACAAACGAAACATGCATATATATGATAAACGGATAGCAGGATAAGTTTTCCGCCCATGCAAATTGTTTCGTTCCTAGCTACTTAAGAATTTAAGTTATATATTACAAACCCTCGATGGGGCCAAAATGATGCTTTGTTTTTTCCGCAGGATCAAGTTTTTTACTTCTCCTTAGCCGGAGAAGAGCTGGTTCCTTCTTCAGTTCGCGCTGCTTCATTTTCTGTTTCCTTGGTCGGAGAGGAAGCAGCATCATCCTCATCATCCTCGGCTTCTTCTGTCGGAGAAGCGGCGCCACCCTTGGATTTATCCTTCGAGCTGGTCCATGTCATCTGGCCTTCATCGCCGGATCCGGTGGGTCGCGTCTCCGCTGCTCGTTCCTTGGCATATTCTGCCTCAAGTACTTCGTCAGCAGGAAGCACCTCCTTTTCGAAGAATTCATCGTGGCGGATGCGGCGCGTGATCCGGGTATTGTAACCATTGCACGCATCTAGTAGTGCGTCTACATCTGTATTCGGAGGAACTTCGGTGGTGGCAAGATCGATATCCAAACCCGGAGAGCGCGCCAAGCGCATGGCCAGAGACATCTGGGCAGTGCCCCTGGCAGATGAGGCCTGGAGGTCCACAACTATCTCCGAAAGCATGTCCATCCTCTTGATCAGCTCGTTGATGTCGCAGGTGCGGCTATCCTTGATGTTCAGGTTGTGGCACACCTTCCAGGATGCGGAGATAAGATCCCTACAATCGTCTCCGGCTAGCCGGATAACATCGTCACGGGGAACTTCGTTGCGACGTTCCTCATTATATCCAAGGGGCTCTGCACAAAATGTTTGGAGCCACATATCAGTTTGAGTTCAGCGGATTAGTTTGACTTGGAAAGTTCCGGATACTTACCAAAAACATCTGCGTTGAGAACGTCCCAAGCTTTCTCCGCAGTATTCATGTATTTCCGGAGCCCGTTGACCTCCTTCTGCAGCGTCTGTATTGTTTCGCTGTCATTTTTTCGCTTTAGCGTAAATTCACCTTCCTTTCTAAGGAATTCAGAATTTCTCTCCTTCTGCTGCTTCTCCGCAGTTTCTCGCTTTTGATCCGCCTCCAAGAGCTTTGTCTCTAGATCTTTGTAAGAGGAGCGCAGGCTCTCGAGTTCGGAGGAAGCAGTGGCAAGGGAGGAAGCTGCAGCTGGCAACAGATAAGTTAAATCAATTCAAAGTCGGAAATTTGGAACAATGGCTAGCTTGGTCGGAAACCTACCTTGGGCTTCCGCCAGTTGCTTCTCCAGATCCGCAATTGTATCTCTGCATGCTTGGATCTCATCCGCCTGGCTTAAGGTGACGCAACGCTGCAGGGAGATGTTCTTGTTCAGCTCATAATGCAGCGCCTGCTGTTCCTGTAAAAGTTGGAGTATGGATAAGTTTCCGAATGCACTTAGTCTTGTGTGTAGTTTCTTCTGAAGCATCATTGCCGGAAATGATTCCGCCATGACGCTTGGGGGCTACCACGACACTTTAAAGTTTTCAGTTTAGTTTTCTCAAAGTATCAAGGTGTTAACTGTTGCTAGTTTCCGCCTAGATACTTGGGGGCTACTGGGAATAATGGTTTACCTTGCGCTTGACGAGCAGCTGGTCGAAGAAATCCCCGATCTCCTTTTTGTGAAGTTGAATCTCGGAAGATTCAACATCAGCCCTCCCCCAAGCATTGCTCATCATAGAGTTCAGCAGATCCTGTTCCAGTTCCCACTTCTCCGCCTCAGTCAGCTTGTGGAAGAACTTATGCGAATAAGCCTTCGGAGTTGAGTACAGATTTGATGGGTCCCCGAAGTTGGCCGGAAAGATTACGGCATCATTAGCCGGAGCTTCAGCCTTATCTTGGGAGTTTACTTCGGCCTCTTCTGGGATCTTGTCCTGAGAACCTTCCGGAGCTGCCCTTTTTGTAGCAGAGCAGCTTTCGCCAACCCTTTCGCTGCTCACAGGAATGATTTCCGGAGCTTGGGCGGTTGGGTCAATAGAGGGCTGGGTTTCAGGTGGAGATGAATGTGGAACTTGGGTAGAGGCGCTTGGTGGCGTTGGGGTGATCGGAGGCACTACCGGAGATGTCCTCAGATACTTGGTTATGGGCTTCTGGGTATTATCCCGTGAAGCTGGGACTTTCTGGCTCCTGTAACAAGCAAAGGGAAAGAACATAAGTAATAAAATTACACAGTAAAAAGTGAGATGCTCTCGGATACTTACGAGGCTCCGGGAAGTAGGGGGCGTGATTTTTTCCCTGCGTTTGCTAGCAGTTTAAGGCGTTCACGCTCCGCCTTCTTGGAGTCAAGCGGAGGTGGCTTTGTCTTGGCCTTCTTGGTGGAGGCCTCGCCGCTCGCACCGGCTTCGGAGCCGGAAGCTTTGGCGCGGGGACGCTTGGCGGGTCGGGGAGCAGCTTTCTTGGGAGCTTGCTCCTCCTCTTCGTCATCGTCCTCCGGATTCTCCACCGCCACTTCGGCGCTCGTAGGTACTCGGAGTATATTCCTGAAATCCTCCTCCGCCAAAGAATCGAGATGGAGAGGTAAAAGATGATAAGTTAGAAACACTTCCAATATTGAGAAGTTAAAACGTAAAAGTACAAGCGCGTACCGGAGGGCAATCGTTGTTTGTCCTGATGTCCATCACAATCTCCGGGATCGGTTGGCCCCGGGTAACCTTTACGAGAGTTTTGATCCTCCTCTTCAGAGAATCCACTGGCAGGTTGTCGCGGGTGACTCGGAGGGGATCGTCCACCCCGGAGTACTCGCAGATTTTCCTGCTGTTGTACTTCAAGGGCTGGATCCGGCGAGAAAACCAGCTAAGCGTCAAATCTGTTCCGGTTAGCCCATCGTGGACTAACCTGGAGATCCTCCGCGCAGCCTTGTTCAACTCCGGATACTGCGCGAGCGCAGGGATCATGCTCCAGCTGTCGAGTTCTTCCGGAGGCTCGTTGACGAATTTAGGAAGCCCGTCGTGGACTCCCGGAACCTTGATGTTCTTCACGTAGAACCATCCGGCATTCCAATACCGGACGGACTCATGGGAAGAGTGAGGCGGATACATCCGGCCAGGGCGGAGCATGAAAGTCATGCTTCCGCAATTCACCATGGCTTTGTCTTTTGTTTCCTTCTTGACCCGGAAGAAAAACTGCCACAAGCGCACGTCGGGGCGAATTCCGAGATGCCCCTCGCAGAGTTTCACGAAATTCGAGAGGAGGAGATAGGAGTTTGGACAAATGTTGTGGGGCTGAAGGCCGTAGGTGGAGAGGATGGACAGAAAAAATTCCGAGCAGGGGAGCGACAGACCGCGCTCTATCCAAGCTTTCGTCAGAACGCATTCGTCTGATTTTGGCTTGGGCGAGATGGAGTCCGCCGTGAAGCTCCAGTTTGGAGAAATCATTCCCTCGCTCTGGAGGTCTCTGAGATCCGAGTCCTTAATCTCGCAAGGCCACCATTGTCCTTTCTCGCCCTCTCGGGTCCGGGCCTTGGAAGCCTTCTTCATCTCCGCCTCCTGCACTTTGGCGGCCATCCTAGCTTGACCTTCAAGCTCTTCGCGGATCTCTTGAAGAGTTGGGATCTGGCCTAATGTGTTGTTGGAAGATGCGGAGAATGGTTGAGCTAAGTTGGTATCGGAAATATACGGTGGAAAAAATGCAAGGGGCTCCGGACAACTTGGTTCTAATGAACTGGGTTCAGGGCTGTTCGGAGAACTACCAGTACATTTTGGCGAACTAGGTGACAAGTTTCCGGCTGCACCCATTTGATGAACTATTCCGAGTAACTGGATCTATGCTAGGCTACTTCTTCTTCTACTAGTCCGGCGCACGTACCGTGAATGGCGCGGTGGTTCTTTGTGTCGCTGGCGAAGATGAGGTCGACGGAATTGGAGCAAAGCCTTCCGTTTGACCATGAATCGGCGGCGGGTTGAATTTCCCGTTCAACCGTGCCGATCTTGGGTTGGGGGCGACCTTGGAACGGCGGCGGACGAAGCTTCCCACGGGCAAGTTCGTCGGAGATGAGATCCGGCTGGTGGCGCGGCTGGAGGTGGAAGACGAAGTGGCCGGTGCGGTGAAACGAATGAGAAGTTACCGCCCGGGAAGGTATTTATAGACCTCGCGCGGGGATTCGTGATTCGGATCCGATGGTGGGAACGTAACGGTCGCACCGTAGGATGTCCGCCACGTGTCTTAGGTTAAAAGCGGTAAAACTACGCAGAGGTAACTTAACTGTGCACCTCCGAAATTTCCGGCTGAAGATTCGCATCTCCGAAAATTTAGCGCGGGAAAAGAGAAAGTTGTGCGTGGATGAGCGAAAAATCTGCTACATTGCCGTTACTGAAGAACAGAACATTTCCGGTTGATTGAAGTCGGAGACAAGAAAGTTTTGGAAGCTCTTCAAGATTCTCTTCGGATCCGGGTTGAATGAAGCCGGAGGAATGATGAATCTCGGAGAACTTCGGGGCTACTGTTGTGGGTATACTTTATGGGTATATCAATGGCATGGCCAAGATCCGGCAAGCCCGGGTGGCCCACAATTGGTGATGAGGCATGTGGCCCATCGGGCGGCCCAGTTGCTGAAGATCATAGAGGATGAAGTCCAGCCCAGCAAGGAGCCGGATCCCAACCGACCTACGAAGAAGGCCGGATCCGTGGAGGCCCATAAAGTATCCGGATCCAGTACGGTCTAGATGGAAGACGGATCCTTGACGTGCACGGCAATGTAATATTCCGTAGTTAGGCAACTTGTATTCCGGTTAGGACTCCGCGTAAACCCTAGATCCGGACGTCTTTATAAGCCGGATCCCGGGAGCCCTAAGGGGCACAACCACAACTCATTGTAACAAAGCGAAAGCGCCCAGATAATTCCAGACAAGTAGCAGTAGGCCCTGTCATCGAGCAGGTGTTCTGTTGTGGGTATACTTCATGGGTGTACCATCGACAGTGCCTAGATCCGGCAAGCCCGGGTGGCCCACAGATGGTGATGTGGCATGCGGCCCATCGGGCGGCCCAGTTGCTGTTGATCATGAAGGATGAAGTCCAGCCCAGGATCAGGGAGCCGGATCCCAACCGATCTACGAAGGAAGCCGGATCCGTGGAGGCCCATGAGGAACCCGGATCCAGTACGACATAGATGGAAGGCGGATCCTTGGCGTATCCGGCAAGACATTGTACCGTAGTTAGGCAACCTGTAATCCGGCTAGGACTCTCCATGTAAACCCTAGATCCGTGCGCCTTATAAGCCGGATCCTGGGAGCCCTAAGGGCAGAACACAACTCATTGTAACAACGCGAAAGCGCCCGGATAATTCCGCACAAGCCAGTAGGGCCTGTCTTCGAGCAGGTGTCGGCTGGGTAAATCGCGTACCACCGTCCCGAGGACTCTCCGCCCAATGGCCCCTACTTCTCTCCCCTCGTGAGGATCTCCTCCGAGGTACCGTCGAATAGGCAACGACGTTGGCGCCCACCGTGGGCCAGCTCTGGAGGCCGGAACCGGGAGGGTTCTACCTTCGGAGGCATTGGCGACACCGTGGGGCGCGTCTTGTACGCTGGCAACTTTCGATCGTCCCTCAGGACGGATTCCGGCTAGGACAAACCCCGTCAAGCTCTCCATAGTCCCGATTGGCGGGATACACATCTTCATCGGCGAGACCGCCGATTCTGACGAAAACGCTATGGTAAGCCACGCTGACGCGACCGCCGTTGAGCTGGACGCTCTCGCCAAGATCCGATCTAAGATGCAGGAGCTTCCTAAGGAAGGTTCCGCCTGTGATCCGGAAATTTCAAAGCCCACCCAATCCACCCCTGAGCAGGAAATTATGGTGGAAGACCAATGCAGATCCGCCTGGGTCTCCCATGTGTTAGAGAAGCAAAGGTGCCACTTCGTGCACTTCCTCGCACATACCGCAGGAACCGCTCCTCCTCAGGAGGAAGCCGGACCCATGCAGGTTGAGGCTACCGGAGACAGCGACGCCCCGGATCAGCAGGAGGCTGCCGGAGACAGCGACGCCCCGGATCAGCAAGAGGATGCTGGAGACAAAGAAGAATCAATCCTGGGCAATTTGAGCCCAGAGTCAGATGATGTTTCCACCATGAACACAGAGGAGTACGATCGAGCCATGAAAGAGTTGGCGGATGAGGAGGCAGCTGAAGCAGAATCTGCTCCGCCTAAACAGGTCCTTGCAACCATAACTGGGCTGGAGCAGGAAACTGAAGAAGAAACTCCGACCGCCGTCGGACTCCGGGATCCGTCCACTTCGGAGACTCCGCCTTCGCGGCCTCGCTACCACGTCACGCCGGAATCCGGAGAAGGACACATCTCCAGCCACACGGAATACATGACCGCAGATGAGCTCATCGAACAGGCCGGCCGGGGTGTGTAACATCCCAAATTTCAAATAAATGAAGAAGAAGAATTTCACTTGTTCAAAAATGAGAACCAACAAAAACTTTTATTAACTCATGTGCTATGCATAGTGCTCATGTCTAATTTTTGTGTGATTGCCATGGTGTGTGTTTGCAACTCTTGCCAATGTGTTAAAACCCTAAACCCTACCTAATGGAAGCAAAAAGAAACAAAGAAGAAAATAGGAAAAATACAAATCATCTCACATATGGTTTATGGCCATTTTTAAAAATCTTTAACCTAGGCCACTTTGGCTTGTGCCAATGGGTGAAATAGGTTACTAAACACTTAAGAACACCTTTTGAATCAAAGACACTCAAAGCAAATGAAAAGAAATAGCAAAACCAAGTCACATGTGATAATGGTCCAAAGTGACAATTATAGCAGGGTACCCACTTTGAGCCCCTGCACTAAGAGATTCTTAAACCAAACTTTCTCAACTCTTTACACCTCATCCAAGTACTCATCAAGGGGAACCAAATGGTGAAGACCAACCTTCCAAACTCCTTCTCAATTTCTTAATCTAATCAAGCAAAGTAGCAACACCAAATCAGATTTAAGATCATCCCCATTTTGGATTTTCACAAACCTGCTTCATTTTGCACACCACCCCCACCAACCTGTGCCAAACATTATTTGAATCATCTCCCTAAAAAAAGTTTGGCCAAATTCAAATATTTTGTTCTTGCGGCCATTTCATCAAACACTTGGTGGGCAGGAACCAAATAAAACACAAACCACTATTTCAAATAGTGCTCTGGCCAAATTTTGATCTCCATTTGATCTTCCCTTGTCCCTTGGTCCCCTCCAACATCTTGCCCCCACCTTGACCCCTGGACATTGCCCAATATGGCATGGCCATGTCCATGCCGGCCATGAATGGCATGGCATCATGCCAACCCTAGCATCTCCCCCCTCTAGCCATGCCCACCTTGTCTCCCTGCTCCCCCTTGCTCCCCTGGTCACGCCTATAATCGCCTTGGTCGGAGAGGAGCCATGCAGCGCTGGGAACGCGATGTGCCCACGACGCCCTGGACACGCCAGAGCGCGCATGGACACGCCCTGGACATGACAGAGCACGCGCCCGACCCGTCGCCTCTGTCCTCGCCTTGACCCCTGCGTCCGCCCTGAGCACCGTCAGTGACCAAGAAACACAACAGACACGCTCGCGCTCCCGACCGCAGCCCGCCGTCGCCGGAGAAGGAACCAAACCCCGCCACGGCCGCGCAGACCATCGCTTGCCCCCGACCGTGTTAGGCACCGCCCAGCCGCGCCATGACCACCAGGAGGACCACCAGGACACCCTGAACAGCTCTCCGTCCTCGCCCACTCCTCTCCGCTGCTGTAGCACCGTCGCCATGGTCGACCTGCCCATGCCGAGCCGCCCCCTCTCACCCGCTATAAAAGGAGGCCACCCCCATGCTCAATCTCCACAGCAATCGCCTCCCCTCCTCCCACTGATCCTCCTCGAGCAGCGCCACCTCCCAATTTAGACCGTAGCCCACCAATCGCTTGCCGGAGTACCGTCGGACCGCCGCAGAAGCTCGCCATCGATTGGAGCCACCCCAGGAGACGCCGCCGGTACCAGGAGAACCGCCGTCGTCGCCAACGTCGCCCTGCTTCATCGCCGACCCTCGCCGGACCTCCGGTAAGTTGCCAACCCCCTGGTGCTCACCGCCAATGTGCTCGTGCTCGTCGTCGACGATGACGCACGCCAGCCGTTAGATCGGATTCTAATCCTACGGCCCCCTCTCGCTCATACCATTTCGGGTTTTAAAACCCCGCTGACAGGTGGAGCCCACCCATCAGGCGGCCCGCTCGTGCGAGACACGTAGTTGGGCCGGCCCATTTTCTTTTCTCTCCCTGGCCCGTTAAATTTTCCCGCCTAAGCCCACGATTTGAATTCTGCTGAATTCATTTAAATCAAATCCAAAACTGGTGCTGTGTTCAAAATTGAATAAAAGAAAATCTACAAATCCAAATGAGTTGATTCCAATTTTGTATGAAAGTAGATAAAAAGATCTACCCAACCCCACTGGTCTCAACCTTAGATTTGTTGTAAAACTCATGTGGTAAAAATAACAAGGCAGTGCCTTTTTCCAATTCAAACAATTATTAAAAATCAACCATAAATGATTTTGAGTTGATTCCAACTCTCAAAAATCACATTTCATATACTCTAATTGTTTATGCAAAAATATGACATGGTTGCTGCATATGATCATGGGCTAGAATAAATAATGGCTATGTGGCTATTCCTAGTCCATTTAAATTATCCCAAATTAATTATTAAATCTTATGAGGGGTTTTCTCTCACCTAAATCTTGGTCTCAAGTAATTCAATATGAGGTAATGGCTTGGTCTATGTAATCTCATATTGTATTATTTGATGATGTAGAGTATTACTAAGGTGGTGTTAAATTGCATGAGGTGTAATACCTCATTTAAATCCTTTTTCCCAAATAATAAATATGAAGTGTTGACCTTGGTCAACATGTGTTCATACCTTATTATTTGAGGAGATTAAATCTTAACAAGATTCAATGAGAGGAAATTATTTCTCAAAGAACATAAATAGCAACCCTAATAATTATTTCAATGAGAGGAAATTATTTTCCTTAACAAGAACACCAAGTCAACCAACATGTTAATATTATTGTGATGCTAGATTAGCTTGTGTGACCCATTTGTGTGCTTAGTCTAGCCTTAAGATTGGTTTGGTGATTGTATACTTCGTATCCATTTATAGACGCTAGTACCGAGGAACACCAGGAGGAGGAGGTCTACTACGACGAAGAAGAAGAAAACTTTGATCACTGTACCACTCAAGGCAAGCTATAATCTTGCAAGTTACCCAAGTGCAAGCTCTACTTGAGCAAGGCACCCCCACAATACCTGATTATGGGTAAGGCTTTAGCTGGAAATTTATGTGTCTTAGTATTGGTTCCCTCTGAACAAGCGTCATAGAGGTTATGCCAAGGTTGCCTCCGTTGAAAGTGAAATGACGTGAAAAGAGTTGAATTCCCTACCCAAGCCGTGTGCAGTTCCCAGGATAGCAGTTGGTTATCACTGGGAGGCCAAGCTCATGGGGAGAGGTGCCTATACTAGGATGTGTAAGTGAAAGGTTAATGGTTGATGATCCGCATACGGAGTTATGATTATTCAGGGTTATCCCTGACGGATGTAATCAAATGTTGTGGCACAAGTGTGCAACCTCTGCAGAGTGTAAACCTATTCGAATAGCCACATCCGCGGTCATGGACAGTTGGAAAGGCCATACTGTTCCGTCATCAGAACTTTTCCAAATGGTGACTGGTGAATTGAATTTGAAAGGTGACTTCGATTTGAATCACAACATAGTTGTGGGAATGACACTAATGTTCCCACTTGAGTTAAGTTAGGCAACTGAAGAGTCTTTGTTTACTAAATACTTATGAAATAAAATTGGCTTTATGCAAATAAACTTAGAGTTTAGAACCCTCTCACTAAAATTGTTAGTACTTACACTAGTATTAGTTTGCAAGTACTTGAAAGTACTCACGGCTGTGTCCCTGGCTATTCAAATGGCCAGACTATGAAGAGGAGCAACAGTATCAAGATGACGGACAACAGGACGTCTACGATAACTAGGATCGTTCTCTAACGTCAAACGTTGCCTGTGGATTAGATGGACTACTACAACTTTGCTTCCGCTATGTGCTGTGTGTGTGTTGATCCTTAGATCAACTATTATTGTAAGTGTGGATCATGTGATCTATTGTAAGAAGACGACTTTGGTTTGTAATGAATGATGACTCTATGATATTCAACTGTTATGTCTCACAAAAACAATCTTCCTGGGATTGCGATGTACGGCATAATAGGCATCTGGACTTAAAAATCCGGGTGTTGACAAGTTGGTATCAGAGCCATTGTTTGACCTTAGGCGACCCTAGCTAGAATGGACGTCTGAAAAACTTAGTTTGAAAACAAAGCAAGTGAATACTTATGAAAATTTATTTTCACTCTTACCCTTGAGATCTTTTCAAAAGGAGGAATCCATGCTCTACTGTTCTTAGTAACTCTACTCAAAATTTTGACACACTTGCCCACTTCTCAAACTTACTTATCCAAATTCACTTACAGATGGAGCTGCTCAACCACACCAAGTTTCACCAGTTGGGCAACGGAGGAAGCCTGATCTTTGAGAGGGACTTGGATGCCCTATCTGAGTTTCTCGAGCGCCCGCACCCAGAGTTCTTTGGAGCTCAAGTCAACGACCAGCCTGGAGGAGAACTGCGGTGGGTAGTAGTTGCAGACCTGAGGGGGGAAATGGAGCCACCCATGTCCGAGAGGATCCAGTTTTCCATCAGGGAGAACAACTGGCTTGATGGACTCGCTCGTGCTCTGCAGGAAGCACTTGCCCGTCTGTGTGGGCAGAATGTGACTCAGATCCAGGGAACTCGCTTTTCTCACCTTGCGAGGCATGACTCCATTGGAGGGCCAATGGACCTGCCACTGCACCCAGAGCTGAAGTATCACGTGGAGCATCTGGACTTCATGCTGCACGAGACCCGCAAGGAGCTGGACAACTCCCACGTCTACGCCAACCAAACTCACCTCCACATATCGCAGCAGACTGAGACCCTCAAGATGCTTCCTAAGGATCGCAAGTCACTCCGCCAGCAGCGTGCCAAGAAGGACTCCACCATTGCGCGCATCCGTGCAAAGATAGCATGCTTGGAGGAGACTGTCCAGGCACAGGAGACACAGTTGAGGACGATGGAAGAAGAAGGTGAAGACATTCAGGGAGGAGCAGCCTACCTGAGTGAGGATGATGACTTTGAAGAAGATGAGGACACTGATGTGGAAGACTATGAGTTCCTGGAAGCCGGAGAAGATGGCTTCATCCCGATAGAGGTTGATGAAGAGTAGTTTCACTTGAGCACTGACGTAGGTGTGAGTTTGTATCAGGGTCCCTTGTATCGTAGAATGGAGAAATGGTTCTTAAAACCATTGATGTGTTAACTTGTAATGTGTGTTGTTTGCAAGGAATGAAAGTGTGGTTTGATTTCAATATGACAAGTACTCAAGTTTTAAAACTTCTAAACTTACCCAAAACAAACCATAGAAAATTCCCTCTTATCTCATGATCCATCTCAATGTTCAGATGGCCCCTCCAAACCGCAACAACTCCGATGCAATGATGCAGATGTTACAAATGATGATGGCAGATAGAGAGGCGGAAAGAGCGGAAAGACAGGCCAATATTGCCGCACTGCAGCAAATAGCTCAGAACAATCAAGGCCATGGAAACCATGATCATCCTGGATCTAAACTGAAGAATTTTTAGAACACCAACCCTCCTATGTTCAGCAAGAGTGAAGAGCCACTAGATGCTGATGATTGGCTCCAAACCATGGAGAACAATCTGGAAGTTGCCAGAGTTGAAGCAGCAGAAAAAGTACTGTTTGCCACCCACTATTTGGCAGGACCTGCAAGGGCTTGGTGGACAAGTGCCCGTGCAATGAATGCTGGACAGATGATGACTTGGGAGGATTTCAAACTCAAGTTCAGCAAGTACCATGTGCCCCCGGGTCTAATCAAGAAGATGAGGGATGAGTTCAGGGAACTCAAGCAAGGAAGGATGACCGTGGTGGAATACCGCGACAGATTCCTCACTCTGTCAAGGTACGCCCCGATGAGACCGACACCAACGAGAAGAGGAAGGAGAGATTTCTGAATGGACTGCATGATGAGATGCAGACTGTGCTGGTGAACATCCCTTTTGCTGACCTGGAAGCCCTGGTGGACTCAGCCATCCAGATGGAGGGCAAACTGCATCAAGCCAATGAGAACCGCAAGCGCCGAATGATGAAGTAGAGTGGGCCCAGCCATACCCCAAGGTATCGCCCCAGCTCAGGTGGAGGATTTGCCCCGAGAAACAACAAGCCCCATGTGCCGCTGTCACGTCCGAGTTTCCCCAATCGGAGTGGAGGACACCCAAGGTCAGGAGGCCACAACAACAACAACAACAATCACCATGTCAACAACAACCACTTCAACCGTGCCCCAATGAGAGCCCCCGGCAACAAGAACAATACCAACACTGCCCCAAGGACGGGAAGCAATGCTGTCCCCATCACCCCCAAGGACAAGTCAACAATAACTTGTTATGAATGTGGAATTGTGGGTCACTATTCCAATGAGTGCCCCAAGAGGTTAGCAAAGACTGCCCCCAATACCGCTGCACCTGCTCAGCAGTAACGCCATGTCTCAGCCGGAAGGAAGTTTACCCCGAACAACCCGAACAACCGCAGCGGCCGCCTCTTTCACATGAATGCCGAAGAAGCCCAGGAAGCACCAGATGTCGTGATGGGTATGTTTTCTGTTAACTTAGTACCTGCAAGAGTTTTGTTTGATTCTGGAGCATCGCACTCGTTTGTTACTGAAGATTTTGCATGCACTAGTAAGATTCAACCAATAAGTTTGAAGCATGTCATGATAGTTCAAATACCTGGTTCAACCACCAAAGCTAGAAAAATTTGCAAAGATGTGCCCATCAGAATACATGAAATAGATTTTTATGCAAATTTGATTGTTCTAGGAACCAAAGGTTTGGAAGTAGTACTGGGAATGGATTGGATGTCAAAACATCATGGATTGATTGACTGTGCCAAGAAGGCCATCACCATGACTAGTAGCGCCGGTGTGTTAGTGGAACACGTGTCTGAAAGGCTGCCCAGAAAGTTCACCTGCAACCAAAGTTTAGCCAAGCCCACCTTGGATCAAATCAGGGTAGTCTGTAGATACCCCGATGTGTTTCCTGATGATCTACCCGGTATGCCCCCAGATCGGGATATCGAGTTTATCATTGAGTTGATTCCTGGAACCGGACCCATAGCCCAGAGAGCCTATAGTATGAACCCCACAGAATTAGTGGAACTGAAAAAGCAACTGGATGACATGCTGCACAAAGGTCTGATTCGACCAAGTGCGTCGCCCTGGAGATCCCCAGTTTTGTTTGTAGATAAGAAGGACGGTGCCACTCGTTTATGTACGGATTACCGTAAGTTGAACGATGTCACCATCAAGAACAAATACCCCCGCCAAAGATAGAAGATCTGTTCGACCAGCTGGCCGGTGCCAAAGTGTTCTCTAAGATCGATCTTAGGACTGGTTACCATCAACTGAAGATTCATGCAACGGATATCCCCAAGACTGCCTTCACCACCCGATATGGATTGTATGAGTACAATGTCATGTCGTTTGGATTAACCAATGCCCCCGCTTATTTCATGAATCTCATGAATAAGATCTTTATGAACTTTTTGGATAAGTTTGTCGTTGTCTTCATCGACGACATCCTAATCTATTCCAAGTCAGAAGAAGAACATGAGCAGCACCTGGAGATAATTTTGGAAACCCTAAGGAAGCATCAGTTGTATGCCAAGTTTAGCAAATGTGAGTTCTGGTTAAAGGAAGTAGGATTCATGGGACATATCTTGTCTGTAGGAGGAATTGCTGTAGATCCCGCGAAGATTAAGACCGTTGAAGAATGGAGAGCCCCAACCACTCAGACTGAAGTCCGTGCATTTCTAGGATTGGCGGGATATTACCGCCGGTTTGTTGAAGGATTTTCCAGCATAGCAAGACCCCTGACTCAGCTGTTGAAGAAGGACAAAAAGTTTGAATGGACTGATAAGTGTGAAGAGAGTTTCCAGAAACTCAAGAGCAGATTAACCACAGCCCCAATTTTGATCATGCCCGATATCACCAAGCCGTTTGACGTCTATTGTGACGCATCCAAGATTGGTCTTGGATGTGTGTTGATGCAAGAAGGCAAGGTGATATCATACCTGTCAAGGCAACTGAAGCAACATGAGCAGAACTATCCAACCCATGATTTAGAGTTAGCAGCAGTGGTGTTAGCCCTGAAAGTATGGCGTCATTACCTCATGGGTAATCGATGCGAGATCTATTCGGATCACAAGAGCCTGAAGTACATTTTCACCCAGAAAGAGTTGAATATGAGGCAGAGAAGATGGATAGAGTTAATCAAGGATTATGATATGGAAATTCACTACCACCCCGGCAAGACCAATGTGGTAGTGGATGCCCTGAGTAGACTGCCGTATCAACTAAACTTCATGATCGCAGAAGAACAGCCTAGTTTATATCAAGAATTTGAGCAGTTTAGACTGGAGCTAGTTAGTGAAGGATTCCTAGCAAGCATAGAGCTCCAGCCCACCTTGATTAGTCAGATAAAGGAAGCTCAGAAAGGAAATGCCAGCATTGAGGGAATCAAGAGCCAAATAGCTGCAGGAAAGGCACCTGGATTTACCAAAGATGAAGAAGGAGTTCTCTGGTACAACGGACGCCTATGTGTGCCAGCAGATTCGGAGTTGAAGCAAGTCATTTTGAAGGAAGCCCATGATACCCTTTACTCCATTCACCCCGGTGGAACCAAGATGTACCAAGATTTGAAGGAACAATTTTGGTGGCATGGAATGAAGAGAGAAATTGGAAGCTACATAGCCAAGTGTGATATCTGTCAGAGAGTCAAAGCAGAACATCAGCGGCCCGCGGGATTACTGCAGCCCTTACAGATCCCTGAATGGAAATGGGACTCTGTAGGAATGGATTTCATAACTGGATTGCCCAAGTCAAGTAGAGGAAATGATTCTATTTGGGTAGTGGTCGATAGATTAACCAAGGTAGCCCATTTCATCCCAGTCAAGACCACCTATCAAGGCCCCAAGCTAGCCGAGTTATATATCTCCAGAATAGTGAGCCTGCATGGAACACCAAAGTCAATTGTGTCAGACAGAGGATCTCAATTTACTTCAAGATTCTGGCAGAAGGTACACGAATGATTAGGGACTCGGCTAAATTTTAGTACAGCCTATCACCCGCAGACTGATGGACAGACAGAAAGAGTCAACCAAATACTCGAAGATATGTTAAGAGCCTGTGTGCTAGAATATGGATCTAAATGGGAAGAGTGCCTGCCGTATGCAGAATTCACATACAACAACAGCTATCAGGCCAGTTTGCAAATGGCCCCCTTTGAGGCCTTGTACGGAAGGAAGTGGCGTACCCCTCTGAACTGGTCAGAAGTCGAAGATAGTCAAATCTTTGGACCGGATATTCTCCGAGAAGCTGAAGAGAAGGTTCATAAGATCCGCGAATACCTCAAGACTGCCCAATCTAGACAGAAGAGTTATGCTGACAAGAGACGCCGAGAAATGATTTTCCATATCGGAGATTTTGTGTATCTCAATGTATCACCCCTTAAAGGAATGCAGAGATTCCAACTCAGAGGAAAGCTGGCACCCCGATATGTTGGACCCTTCAAAGTTCTGAGTCGCCGAGGAGAGGTATCATATCAGCTGGAACTGCCAGAGGAAATGTCAGCTGTGCATGATGTGTTTCACATCTCGTTACTTCGGAAATGTCTGGAAGTTCCTGAGAAGACCGAGGTTTTCAAAAACATCGATCACAGATCTGTGGATATCAATCAGGACTTGACCTATCGGGAAGTACCCATCCGTATCCTGGAAGAAGCCTTCAGAACCACCCGCACCAGGAGTATCAAGTTCCTGAAGATTCAATGGAGCAACCATACCGAAGAAGAAGCCACTTGGGAGCGAGAAGATTACATGAGGACTGAATTCCCAGATCTCTTTAGTACCTAGTTTTTCTTTAAGATCTCGGGACGAGATCTTTTGTAAGGGGGAAGGGTTTGTAACATCCCAAATTTCAAATGTGATAATGGTCCAAAGTGACAATTATAGCAGGGTACCCACTTTGAGCCCCTGCACTAAGAGATTCTTAAACCAAACTTTCTCAACTCTTTACACCTCATCCAAGTACTCATCAAGGGGAACCAAATGGTGAAGACCAACCTTCCAAACTCCCTCTCAATTTCTTAATCTAATCAAGCAAAGTAGCAACACCAAATCAGATTTAAGATCATCCCCATTTTGGATTTTCACAAACCTGCTTCATTTTGCACACCACCCCCACCAACCTGTGCAAAACATTATTTGAATCATCTCCCTAATTTTTTTTTGGCCAAATTCAAATATTTTGTTCTTGCGGCCATTTCATCAAACACTTGGTGGGCAGGAACCAAATAAAACACAAACCACTATTTCAAATAGTGCTCTGGCCAAATTTTGATCTCCATTTGATCTTCCCTTGTCCCTTGGTCCCCTCCAACATCTTGCCCCCACCTTGACCCCTGGACATTGCCCAATATGGCATGGCCATATCCATGCCGGCCATGAATGGCATGGCATCATGCCAACCCTAGCATCTCCCCCCTCTAGCCATGCCCACCTTGTCTCCCTGCTCCTCCTTGCTCCCGTGGTCACGCCTATAATCGCCTTGGTCGGAGAGGAGCCCTGCAGCGCCGGGAACGCGACGTGCCCACGACGCCCTGGACGCGCCAGAGCGCGCATGGACACGCCCTGGACACGACAGAGCACGCGCCCGACCCGTCTCCTCCGTCCTCGCCTTGACCTCTGCGTCCGCCCTGAGCACCGCCAGTGACCAAGAAACACAACAGACATGCTCACGCTCCCGACCGCAGCCCGCCGTCGCCGGAGAAGGAACCAAACCCCGCCACGGCCGCGCAGACCATCGCTTGCCCCCGACCGTGTTAGGCACCGCCCAGCCGCGCCATGACCACCAGGAGGACCGCCAGGATGCCCTGAACAGCTCTCCGTCCTCGCCCACTCCTCCCCGCTGCTGTAGCACCGTCGCCATGGTTGACCTGCCCGTGCCGAGCCGCCCCCTCTCGCCCGCTATAAAAGGAGGCCACCCCCGTGCTCAATGGCCACACCAATCGCCTCCCCTCCTCTCACTAATCCTCCTCGAGCAGCGCCACCTCCCAATTTACACCGTAGCCCACCAATCGCTTGCCGGAGTACCGCCGGACCGTCGCAGAAGCTCGCCGTCGATTGGAGCCACCCCAGGAGACGCCGCTGGTACCAGGAGAACCGCCGTCATCGCCAACGTCGCCCTGCTTCATCGCCGACCCTCGCCGGACCTCCGGTAAGTCACCAACCCCCTGGTGCTCGCCGCCAGTGTGCTCGTGCTCGTCGTCGACGATGACGCACGCCAGCCGTTAGATCAGATTCTAATCCTACGGCCCCCTCTCGCTCATACCGTTTCGGGTTTTAAAACCCCGCTGACAGGTGGAGGCCACCCGTCAGGCGGCCCGCTCGTGCGAGACACGTAGTTGGGCCGGCCCATTTTCTTTTCTCTCCCTGGCCCGTTAATTTCCCGCCTAAGCCCACGATTTGAATTCTGCTGAATTCATTTAAATCAAATCTAATACTGGTGCTGTGTTCAAAATTGAATAAAAGCAAATCTACAAATCCAAATGAGTTGATTCCAATTTTGTGTGAAAGTAGATAAAAAGATCTACCCAACCCCACTGGTCTCAACCTTAGATTTGTTGTAAAAATCATGTGGTAAAAATAAAAAGGCAGTGCCTTTTTCCAATTCAAACAATTATTAAAAATCAACCATAAATGATTTTGAGTTGATTCCAACACTAAAAAATCACATTTCATATACTCTAATTGTTTATGCAAAAATATGACATGGTTGTTGCATATGATCACGGGCTAGAATAAATAATGGCTATGTGGCTATTCCTAGTCCATTTAAATTATCCCAAATTAATTATTAAATCTTATGAGGGGTTTTCTCTCACCTAAATCTTGGTCTCAAGTAATTCAATATGAGGTAATGGCTTGGTCTATGTAATCTCATATTGTATTATTTGATGATGTAGAGTATTACTAAGGTGGTGTTAAATTGCATGAGGTGTAATACCTCATTTAAATCCTTTTTACCAAATAATAAATATGAAGTGTTGACCTTGGTCAACATGTGTTCATACCTTATTATTTGAGGAGATTAAATCTTAACAAGATTCAATGAGAGGAAATTATTTCTCAAAGAACATAAATAGCAACCCTAATAATTATTTCAATGAGAGGAAATTATTTTCCTTAAAAGAACACCAAGTCAACCAACATGTTAATATTATTGTGATGCTAGATTAGCTTGTGTGACCCATTTGTGTGCTTAGTCTAGCCTTAAGATTGGTTTGGTTATTGTATACTTCGTATCCATTTATAGACGCTAGTACCGAGGAGAACCAGGAGGAGGAGGTCTACTACGAGGAAGAATAAGAAAACTTTGATCACTGTACCACTCAAGGCAAGCTATACTCTTGCAAGTTACCCAAGTGCAAGCTCTACTTGAGCAAGGCACCCCTACCATACTACTTTGTGCTTTACTTTCCAAGTCCCAGTTTTATCTCACAAAGCTTTTACTTTGATTATCAAAGCTTCCTTTTATAGTTAACTTTGGTCTAAGTATAGAGTACTACCAGAGTATCAAACTTAGCCTAAAGAGCTAAAACTTAGTTAGCACCCCTCATGACTAGTTGCTAGTGCTAAACTAAAAGTGACTACTCTAGCTGGGAACATGTGAATCTTTTGAATTTGAAAACCTTGGAATGATGAGTCATTCTATTGAGAGATTTTGGAGGTGAAAGTGACTTGAATGAAATGGTGGTTTTGATGAAAACTGATGATTGGGTTCGGATGCGATACCCTTCCAATTCTTGAGTACCCCCACAATACCTGATTATGGGTAAGGCTTTAGCTGGAAATTTATGTGTCTTAGTATGGGTTCCCTCTGAACAAGCGTCATAGAGGTTATGCCAAGGCTGCCTCCGTTGAAAGTGAAATGACGTGAAAAGAGTTGAATGCCCTACCCAAGCCCTGTGCCCAGAGCAGTTGGTTATCACTGGGAGGCCAAGCTCATGGGGAGAGGTGCCTATACTAGGATGTGTAAGTGAAAGGTTAATGGTGGATGATCCGCATACGGAGTTATGATTATTCAGGGTTATCCCTGACGGATGTAATCAAATGTTGTGGCACAAGTGTGCAACCTCTGCAGAGTGTAAACCTATTTGAATAGCCGCGTCCGCGGTCATGGACAGTTGGAAAGGCCATACTGTTCCGTCATCAGAACTTTTCCAAATGGTGACTGGTGAATTGAATTTGAAAGGTGACTTCGATTTGAATCACAACAGAGTTGTGGGAATGACACTAATGTTCCCACTTGAGTTAAGTTAGGCAACTGAAGAGTCTTTGTTTACTAAATGCTTATGAAATAAAATTGGCTTTATGCAACTAAACTTAGAGTTTAGAACCCTCTCACTAAAACTGTTAGTACTTACACTAGTATTAGTTTGCAAGTACTTGAAAGTACTCACGGCTGTGTCCCTGGCTATTCAAATGGCCAGACTATGAAGAGGAGCAACAGTATCAAGATGACGGACAACAGGACATCTACGATAACTAGGATCGTTCTCTAACGTCAAACATTGCATGTGGATTAGATGGACTACTACAACTTTGCTTCCGCTATGTGCTGTGTGTGTGTTGATCCTTAGATCAACTATTATTGTAAGTGTGGATCATGTGATCTATTGTAAGAAGATGACTTTGGTTTGTAATGAATGATGACTCTATGATATTCAACTGTTATGTCTCGCAAAAACAATCTTCCTGGGATTGCGATGTATGGCATAATAGGCATCTGGACTTAAAAATCCGGGTGTTGACAGGGTGCCATCGCCCACTTGGAAATCCTCAACAAACCCATAACTCCGGACGAAGCTGCCAATCCTGAAGTTCTAGAAGCGAAAAGAAAGGAGATGCTGGCAACCGCCCAAGTATTTGCCAACACTGCAGCAGCAATGCTGGAAGAAAGGCAAGAGGCAGGAGCAGTGATGGAAAGTTTCCTCAAGAGAGAGCGCGAAGCCGAAAAATGCTTGGAAGAAGCTAAGAAACTCCGAGCGCGATGGGAAACCATGATGGAGGACGCTGGTAAGGAGGCAGATAGAATCCGCCGGGAGGCCATTGGCCCTCGAAAGATCAACTTTGCAACTCCCACGAACCAGCAGCCGCTCGCCACTCCAAAGGATAATATGAAGAAAGCTGCGGAGATCTTGGCCAAGCAAGATGAGGAAATCGACATCGCGCACCTCCGCACGCTGGTGGCTTCAGCAATGAAGCAGCAGAGTAAGGCAGACACTTCGCGCAGGTTAGAATCCAACCCGGATATATGTGCATCCACCGCGCAGAAGGACGCCTCCGGAAGACAGCATCGTGATGATGAATCGCGCACCGGATCCACGGAGCGCAGAAGAAGGACCAGAGAACATCCAAATCCGATCCCGGTACCATCGAAAACACCTCCGATGGACCCAAGAAAGGGAAAGGATCCGATGTACACTGGAAGAGACAAGTACCGGAACCCATCACCTCCGCCAAGACGCCAGGCACCTCCTCCGCCTCCTCGCCGTCGTAGTCCAGTCGGAAACACCAGGCCCCATGGGCCTGGCGGAATCAATATCCGCGACAACGTGGTCCCTCAGAGGAACCGGAACACGGAGCATGCGCCGGAACCTCGTCGGAGCCGGAATGAAGAACGCGAGCAGGAGCCCCGCAGAAGCCGAAACGATGGAGGCGACAGCCGTCATCGGGAAGGTAGCCACCGAAGCCGGAGTCAGCAGTGCGATGGGCGTGGCGAATCCGAAGGCGGAAGCAAAAGGTCCCACAGGCCCCCTCGCAAATCTCCCTCCCCACCACCCAGTGGAGGAGGCGGAGGCGGAGGCCGGAGATCTCGCTCTCGCTCGAAGTCCCCCCGCTCCGGCCCACGCGACGCAAGGGAACGTCTCAACGAGTACAGATCTGAGTACATTGGCCCAAAGTGCTTTGGCAGGATGATCCGAGAGGAGCCATATCCGAAAGGCTTGAACCTTAAGTTACCCGGAAATCTGAAGCACTATGATGGCAGCGAAAGGCCCGACACCTGGATCGAAGACTACTTCAATGCAGTAAGCTTCGCCGGAGGGAACCAGAGAATCGCTTGCCGCATGCTCCAGTTGTACCTTATTGGTCCAGCTCGTACTTGGCTCGGTGACCTCCCGAAAAACTCCATCTTTTGTTGGTTTGACATGAAGATAGCCTTCGAGAAGCACTTCAGGGGCACCTACAAAAGACCTGCCATAGCAAGCGACTTGCAAGCCTGTTTCCAGAAGAAAGGTGAAACATCACGGAGTTTCCTCACATAATGGTTAGCAACCAGGAACGAGTGTGAGAATGTGGATAATAGCACTTTCATGCACGCCTTCATAGGTGGACTCCAAAGGGGAGGACTACTCCGGCACAAGCTTACTTGCCTGAACAATGAAAACAAGTTAACGCTGGATGACATGATCGGCATTGCAAGTACTCACTCCACCGCCGATGACGACGCAGGAGGAGAACTAGCCGCTACAGCCATACCCCTCCACAAACAGAAGAAAAATTGTGATAATGGCGGCAGCAACAGCAATAAGCGAAAAAATCCCCCCAACGACCAGAAGAGCGGTGGATCCGACATGGTTGCCATGGCGTTCCAACGCGGAGGTCAAGGAGGCGGAAGAGGCCGCGGACGTGGAGGCGGAGCCGGCAGGGGTCAACAGCGCACTGACGAGGTCACAGCTGCTGGATTCCGCGCTCCCCAAATATATGAATAATACCGGGACATGCCATGCCTGGCCCATATGGACCCGGCTACTGGCAAATCTTCCCACACTAACCGGAACTGCAAATGGGTCAATGATCCAAAAGGCGACCCGGAAGCAGGATACAAGCGAGCCAGGAAGCACCGCCCACGCGGCAAAGGAGGCAAGGGCAAGAACAAGGAAAAGGACGAGGATAGTTCCGAGGCGATGGATGAGGATGATGCTTCGCCGGATCCTAAAGAGGCTTCCGCAGCAAACAAATCCAACCCCTTCGTCAAAAAGAGTGCTGGCACTTACCACACTTTCCTCGGAACGCCCACAGTCCGTGCAAGCAAATCAGCTCTCCGGATCCTGAACGCCACAGTTCCGGTTGTGCCGCAGTATGTCAGGTGGTCGGAAAACCCTTGCACGTTTGACAGGGCGGACCATCCAACCATTATTCCAAAAGAGTGTTATGCCTTGGTTGTGAGTCCCCGCATTGATGGGTTTGATTTTTCCAAGTGCCTCATGGATGGCGGAGCCAGCTTGAATATCATGTACTTAGATACTCTGGAGAAGATGCAGCTTACCAAGGAACAGCTCAAGCATAGCAACACTGAGGTTCACGGTGTGGTTCTGGGTAAAAAAAGCTAATTCTCTGGGCAGTATCAGACTTCCCGTGGCCTTCGGCGATGTTAATAATTTCCTTGAAGAAATGATCACGTTCGAAGTTGTGCCTTTCAAGAGCTCCTACCATGTCATTTTCGGCAGGCCCACCTATCACAAGTTTCACGCAAGGGCGTGCTACATCTACAATAAGCTCAAGATTCCGGGTCCTAACGGTATGATCACCGTATCCGCAGAAAAACTCGTTCAGGGTCGCGATAGACACCAAGAAGGTCGACCTCAAGGTAGGAGATAGTTCCAAGCAGGTGTCAGTCGGAGCCAACATGGACCCCAAATAGGAAAGCGCGCTCGTCGAGTTCCTCCGAGTTAACATGGATATCTTCGCATGGCAAACTTCTGACATGTCCGGAGTACCAAGGGAACTCGCTGAGCACTACCTCAACATAAATCCGGGTGCCAAACCGGTGAAGCAAGCTATGCGACGCTTTGGTGACAAGAAGCGCCGCGCCATAGAGATGGAACTAGCAAAGTTACTAGAGGCAGGTTTTGTAATAGAAGTTATCCATACTGATTGGGTCGCAAATCCCGTCCTTGTACCCAAAAAGAATTCTGAAATACTAAGAATGTGCATCGATTACTCCGGCTTGAATAGGCATTGTCCGAAGGATCCGTTCCCCTTGCCGCGCATTGACCAAGTCATTGATTCGATGGCTGGGGCGGAACTTCTGTGTTTTCTTGACGCATATTCCGGGTATCATCAGATCCGGATGAAGAAGTCCGACCAAAAGGCGACCTCATTCATCACACCCTTCGGCACTTACTGTTACGTCACCATGCCCTTTGGTTTGAAAAACGCAGGTGCCACCTACTAACGTATGATGCAGCGATGCCTGAAGGACCAAATTGGCCGAAACGTGCACGCATACGTCAACGACATCGCGGTCATGACCCGGAAAGGATCCGACCTGATCAGCGACCTCACAGAAACCTTTGAAAATCTCCGATGGTACAAGATGATGTTGAATCCGCTTAAGTGCGTCTTTGGCGTGCCAGCCGGAAAACTCCTTGGCTTCATAGTCTCTCATAGAGGCATCAAATGGCCAACTTGTCTCAAAGATGTGCAACGACTAACTAGTTGTGTGGCAGCAATCAGTAGGTTTGTTAGCCGTCTTGGCGAGAAGGCACTACCTCTCTACAAACTACTGAAGAAAACAGACAAATTTGTCTGGGACGACGCCGCAGATGCAGCACTTCAGGGATTGAAGGATTTACTCATTTCCCCACCTATTTTGGCAGCCCCGGCTGAGTCAGAGCCTATGCTCCTCTACCTGGCGGCCACCAATAAGGTCATCAGTCTCGTCATCGTGGTGGAGCGAACGGAAGAAGGTCATGAATATGGAGTCCATAGGCCAGTCTACTACATTAGCGAGGTGCTGACGAAATCCAAACAGAGATATCCTCACTTTCAGAAGCTAGCCTATGGTGTGTTCTTAGGTAGCCGAAAGCTGAGGCACTACTTCCAGGAGCATCCAATGACAGTTGTGAGCAAAGCTCCATTGTCAACCATTCTCAACAACGCTGACGCAACAGGACGGACAGCAAAATGGGGCATAGAACTATCAGCCTTCGACATCAATTACAAAGCTAGGACTGCGATCAAATCTCAGATTTTGGCGGATTTCGTCGTTGCTTGGACAGAAGCTCCGGACGCCGAACTTGAGCCGGAACCAGAAACTTGGGTCATGCACTTTGACGGATCCAAGCAGCATCAAGGCTCAGGAGCCGGAGTCACACTGAAGTCCCCCACCGGAAAAGAGTTGCAGTACGTTCTGCAGATTCACTTCGAAGCTACAAACAATATGGCGGAATACGAGGCTGTACTACACGGTCTGCGCATCGCTAAGGAAATTGGGATCAAGCACATCATATGCTGCGGAGATTCCGACCTGGTGGCACAACAAGTAGCCGGAACTTGGAACGCCAGAAACTCCGTCATGGCGGCTTACAGAGACGAAGTTGACGAGATCGCTAAGTGTTTCCTCGGATACGAAGTCAAGTACGTCAGAAGAGACGATAACACAGCGGCAGATATGCTATCCAAGCTCGGATCTGGCAGAAAACCCATCCCTCCCAGAATTTTCCTTGAGCACCTACGGATACCTTCGGTGAAGGGCGCTGACCCGGAAAACCCAGAGGTGGCAGTGTCTCCGGCTAAACAGGTAATGGTTATCACTCCGGCCTGGACGCAGCCTTTCCTGGATTACCTCATTGATCAGAAGCTGCCGGAGGACGAAGTCCTCGCGCGACAGATCATCAGACGAGCAAGATCCTACACAATAGTTGATGGACAGCTCTACAAACGAAGTGCAACTGGGGTATTTTTGAAATGCGTCTCGCATCAAGATGGCATTGAAATCCTCAGAGAGATACACGCTAGTGATTGCGGGCATCACGCCGCTCCCAGGTCCCTCGTTGCAAAAGCTTTTCGGCAAGGATTTTACTGGCTCACAGCCAAAGAAGATGCTGAGAAATTAGTAAAAACTTGCCGAGGTTGTCAATATTACGCTACCCAACCAAATGCTCCGGCTCAGGAGCTCAAGACCATCCCTATCACTTGGCCGTTCGCGGTCTGGGGGCTTGATATGGTTGGAAAGCTGAAAAAATCATCTCCTGGCGGTTTTGAGTACCTTTTGGTCGCTATTGATAAGTTCAGTAAGTGGATCGAGGCAAAGCCAGTGAGAAAAGCCGATGGTATTACAGCACTAAAATTCGTCTGCAGCCTCGTAGTGAGATACGGTATCCCACACAGCATAATCACAGATAATGGTACGAATTTCACACAAGGAGAACTCAAGGATTATTGTTATGACCTTGGGATCCGGCTCGATCTGGCATCTGTGGCACATCCGCAGTCTAACGGGCAGGTCGAGCGAGCCAATGGTCTCATACTAGCCGGAGTAAAACCTCGGCTTGAAGAGCCGCTGCGACGCACAGCCGGAGCTTGGGCTGAGGAGTTGGATTCTGTTCTGTGGAGTTTGCGAACTACCCCTAACAGATCAACAGGGTTTACCCCCTTCTTTCTAGTATACGGATCTGAAGCTGTGCTTCCTTCCGACATCATCCACGACTCCCCGCGAATTTCTGCCTACAATGAAGATACAACTGACGAGGCTAGACAGCTTTCTGTGGACCTGATTGAAGAAGCTCGGAACTTAGCTAACCAGCGTTCCACCATTTACCAGCAGAAACTCCGACGCTATCACAGCCGTCGAGTTCAGAATCGCTCGTTTACAACAGGAGACCTGGTCCTCCGCCTTCGACAGGTGAAAGAGCATAAGTTGCAATCTCCATGGGAAGGACCCTTCGTCATCAAAGTGCTGCATAACGGATCTTATTATCTCATTGATTTCCGTGAGTTGAAAGATAGACCTGCCAATTGGCACCGGAAACGTAAACGGGAGGATCCGGGTGACATTTACGATGAAACAGACCGCCCCTGGAATATAGCACAGCTACGTCCTTTCCACACTTAGCAATTTTTTACATACTTTGTAACAGTTATACATGATCAATGAAATAAAGCATATGGTTCACTCTTTGAGTCTTTTACCTCTTTTAGTTGTTCATTTTTAGATCATGTAAAGTTTTCCGACTAAAACCGCAGAGCTGGATTTTTCCGCCTAAGCGTGTATGAAAGTTTTGATTTTGTCAAAATCGTCCTTTAGGACGTGAGCTTAAGTTTTCTGGTGGACAAGTTTTTTGTTGCGAATTCACGGATTCCTGGTAGCGACTTCCGGCACCTCGGCTGGGGGCTTGTTTCCGCGGTTATTGACGGATCACCATTAGGCTTCGTCGCCGCAGGCGAGCGTTTCCGGCTAAAGGTCTTCCGGCTCGTGGAAGGTGAAGTGAACAAGCCGGAAAACTTAGAAACTAGCACTTGCTTTCCAACAAACGAAACATGCATATATATGATAAACGGATAGCAGGATAAGTTTTCCGCCCATGCAAATTGTTTCGCTCCTAGCTACTTAAGAATACTTAAGTCTTATTACAAACCCACTCCGGGGTCAAAATGATGCATTTCATCATTTCTTTGACAGGTCTCACTCGGAAATATGGTCTTCATCCTCTGAAGCCACGTACGCGGAAGCATCGCCAGAATCATCGCCGAAATCTTCGTTCGATTGGTCGTCACTGGACCCGGAGCCTTCTTCGATGTCCTCGTCTTTTTCGTCCTCCGCGTCGGAGAAACCTTCGGGAAGATCATACTTGTTATACCAGAACGAGTGATTCACTCGCTCGGCTAACAGCCTATCATATCCTTGGGTCTCCGCGAGGGCGAGCTTGATATTGGTACCCTTCGGAACTCCGCGCGCGACATCCGCGAAATCCATGGCAGGGAAATGAGCTTTGCATGTTGCCAAGGTGAGAGAAGCGACCCCGCGGGCGGAAGATGCTTGCCAGTATTTGATGAGATCCGGCACCATCCGCATAAGCTTGGTCATACGATCAATCACGGTGGTTCCGGCTCTCTTCAAGTTCAAGGACTTGGCGATTCCACGGCAGGCCTCGAAGAGATCGTTGATGGAGTTCCGCACATCTTCATAGGCCTCTGTTCTGCTGAGAGCAGCCTCTTTGGTCCATTCGAATCCGAGAGACGTTGTGAAACAGTACGATCAGTTTCCTCCGCGACAGAGGCACAATCAATATGAAAAAACCGGAGTACAGCAAGAAGTCCTTACGGAAGATCAACTTGTCAATATTCTCCGCCTCCGTCTCGTAAGCTTTTTTTCTCGGCGACCAACGTTTTTATCCGCGTGTTGCTCTTCTTAAGCTTGTCGGCTAGTTCGGTGATATCTCGAGCATGTTTTTCCTCAAGCTCCTTTTTCTCTCTAGTTTCCTTCTCGGAGGATTCTTTGAGGAACTCCTGGAGAGAGTCATGCTCGGCCTTCAGCACTTCAAGTTCAGCAACAAGCTTGTCGACGGAAGGACGTTTGGCAAGTTGTTCTGAAAGGCGGAAATAGAAGAACACAGTTAGTTCGAAAATATGGTTGCATTGCAGAACCTGGGGGCTAAGTCGGAATCGTTACCTTCGCAGCTCTTGAGGCGGGTCTCCAGGGTCGCAATGGCCTTTTGGCTCTTTGCGTATCTCTTTTGCAGCATTTCAATTTCTATCTTTTGCTCCAGCACATGGACGCGCAGATCTTCGTGCAGCTTCCACGTGCTCTGAGAAGCAGGTAAGATTTAGCCGGAAATTCAAAATTCTGGGGGCTGGATGCGAAGCTAAAATCCATAGTTTGGGAAAATTTTAAGTTTCCGCTAAGGTACACAGTTAAAGACATTGGCTCACACATATTACCCGGAAAATGTATAAACCAACGCTTGGGGGCTGGTGTTACCTGGCGCACACTCTTGTGCTTGGCGAAAAAGACTTTGAGGCCACTCTCGAGGTCATTCAGCTCTTGTTGTTCTGTGTCTGCGGGTCCCCACACTTCGTTCATCATACGGGACATTTCCGCGTGGCGCTGTAAGAGGGGGACTTTCTGCAGAACCGGAAAGAGGTGAGGGTGCGTCTGGGGCGTACCAGTTGCACGACTCAGGAATAATTTCTTTTCGGCATCATCAGCCGGAGCTTCAGCCGAGGTAACAGCGGGTTGTTCAGGCGGAGCCGAGGACGCGCCCTTGCCGGATTCAGCAGTTGGTTCCTCAGGGAGGTCATCAAGGTGGATGACATCCTTTGGATCCGGCTTGGCAGATGAAGAGGCCTTGGGCGGAACCTCTACTTCCCGAGTAACGGGCACTGAAGCCGGAGATGGCTTAGCCTTCTTCTTGGGGTTCTTGGGGAGTTTGCTTCTGGAGGATTTGCTGCATGCAAGTAAAGGCGTAGCACTAAGCATATGCATGTTGAATGGTAGCAAAGGAATCGAAGACGGAAATCAAACACTTACGAAGACGTCATGAAAAACTGGTCAATGTTTGGTTGCGATTGCTTGCTGGTGTCGATCTTCTTGAGGCGCTGTTTTTCTTTCTCCGCCCTCCGCGTAGCCGCAGCGCTCGCCATTTCGCGGGCACGCTTTGGAGCTGGGCCGGAGGGGGCAGTTCTCTTGCGCTTGGCAGGGCCTGAAGTCTCAGGAACTTCCGCGTCGAAAGCGGCCTCGGGGTCGGTGGTTCCGGTTTGCGGAACTCGGATTAAAGTTCCGAGATCCTTCTCCTCGAGGTCCTCCAGCTGAGCACATAAATACTTAGACAAATATTGCAAGAAACGAGAAGGAACTGGTGATTAAGACAAGAACCATACCGCGATCCCGGAGCCGTTGGTGTGGATATCAGTGTTGCACACGTGAATCCGAAGATCACGCGGAATCTTGATCAGCACTAGGATCCGCTTGTCTATGGTGTCGGCGGAAAGGTTATCTTTGGAGGCGCGCATAGGATCGTCACGCCCCGTGTACTGGAACATTAAGTGGTCCCGATGCTGCAGAGGCTGGATCCGCCTAGTAAACCAGGACATTGTGAGGTCCTTCCCTGACAAGCCATCCACCGTCAGCTTGCAGATCCGCCTTACTGCTCGAGTCAATTGAGTAGACTCGGATAGATTAGGACATTGGGTCCAGGCCGGAGTCTCGCTGGCGGGGCCATCCTTGAAAGCTGGCAGCACCCTAGCGCTGGCCGGATCGGAAACATCCTTCAGATAAAAGAAGCCTCCGGACCAGTACCGCGCAGATTCATGGCGGTCGGTGGGAGGATAGACGCGGCCAGGGCGGAGCTTGAATGTTATTGTTCCGCAGGTGGCTAAAGAGGAAGTTTGAGGAACCTTCTCCTTCTTGACGGAGAAGTAGTACTGGAAGAGGGAGAGTTCCGGAGTTACCCGGAGGTGGCCTTCACACAGTGTCACGTGATTGCTGATGGCCAATATGCTGTTTGGCGAGATGTTGTGAGGCTGCAGCCCGTACGCCTTCAGGATTTCCGTGAAGAAATCGTTGGGCGGAAAGGAGAAGCCCCGCTCGACAAGTGCCTTGGTCACCACCATCTCCCCGGCTTCGGGAGCAGGAGTCAGAGAACCCGGAACCGTACGCCAGGATCCGGGCCTCAAGAATCCCTCCGCCTCGAAGTTGCGGAGTTCGGTTTCCGTGGTGGTGCAGGGCCACCACTTTCCCTTGGCTTCGCTATCTCGCGCGCGAGCCTTGGATTTCTTGGCGGCTGCTTCCTCCGCTTTCTTTTCCATTTGCTCAGCTCCCGCGGTTTCCTCCGGGTTGGCTGATCCCTCGATGTTCTTACCGGAATCCTTTGAGGGTTCCAGCTGAACTGGGACGAAGGGAGGAGGGGCGGAAGAAATTGGCGTCACCATGATCGGCTCAGATGAGGGAGGCGGAGTTGAAGAAGACATCTACAAAGAAAATGCAAGTTGACTATACTTAGCCGGATCCAACGTTAACACCCTAGTCATCCCTACCAAGTACGACCAGAAGATGGAGCTCGAAGGATTTACCGGAATGGAGTTCGCGGTGGTCGGAGTCGCCGGCGTTGAAGTTTTTGCTGCGGTGGCTCGCCGGATTTAAGAACTCGATGAACTGGACGAACAGCTCGCGGCGGCGCTCAAACTCCGGCGATCTTCCGGTGGGTTCCGGCACGGCGGAGGAGGAGCTCGGAGGCGGTGCTGAGGCGAGAGGTGAAAAGGGAGGTGAATGGGAGATTAGGGTGGACGGTGAGATATTTATAGGCCGCGAGAGGAGATTCGTGCTCCGCATCCTGTGGTCGGAACGCAAGCGTCGCGCCGTTGGATGGTTGACATGTGTCGTAAACCCTAAGCGGTAAAAATGGCTAAGGATAAGTTACCGCTAAAATCGCCCGAAAATGGCTCCAAGACTGGCGGAACCGTTTGAACTTTTCCGAGGTTCCGAGTAGAAGTTTAAAAACTATTAACCGTTATCTCAGCAGGGAAGTAACCCGGAGACGCGTTGTAACAATGCTGTCGATGGATGAAGACCCGTGGGATAAAGGAATTTTCCGACTAAAAGTTGGAAAGAAGAAAAAGTGAAGTTGGAGTTCTTCAAGTTTCCCCAAGTTGCCGAGAGGAATTTTGGAAGACACGAAGCTTTACCAAGGCGGAAACCAGAGGTGAATCTCGGAGAACTCAGGGGGCTACTGTTGTGGGTATACTTCATGGGTGTACCATCGACAGTGCCTAGCAAGCCCGGGTGGCCCACAGACGGTGATGTGGCATGCGGCCCATCGGGCGGCCCAGTTGCTGTTGATCATGAAGGATGAAGTCCAGCCCAGGATCAGGGAGCCGGATCCCAACCGATCTACGAAGGAAGCCGGATCCGTGGAGGCCCATGAGGAACCCGGATCCAGTACGACATAGATGGAAGGCGGATCCTTGGCGTATCCGGCAAGACATTGTACCGTAGTTAGGCAACCTGTAATCCGGCTAGGACTCTCCATGTAAACTCTAGATCCGTGCGCCTTTATAAGCCGGATCCTGGGAGCCCTAAGGGCAGAACACAACTCATTGTAACAACGCGAAAGCGCCCAGATAATTCCAGACAAGCAGCAGTAGGCCCTGTCTTCGAGCAGGTGTTCCGAAGCTGGGTAAATCGCGTACCACCGTCCCGAGGACTCTCCGCCCAATGGCCCCTACTTCTTCTCCCCCTCGTGAGGATCCCTCCTCCGAGGTACCGTCGAATAGGCAACGACATGTTCCGAAGCTGGGTAAATCGCGTACCACCGTCCCGAGGACTCTCCGCCCAATGGCCCCTACTTCTTCTCCCCCTCGTGAGGATCCCTCCTCCGAGGTACCCTCGAATAGGCAACGACAGTGCTGCCCCGCCCTGCTTAGCGGCCGCCTCCTTTCTCCTGGCGTCCTAGGTCCTGCTTGCTCTCCTGTCTCCTCCCGTCCTCCGCCGCGTGATCATCGGCAGGCGCCGTCCAATTGCTGAGGTCGTGCGGCTGTGCCTCCTCTGATCCAACCTTCCTCTATTACATTTGTTTGTAATTATTTCCATGTTTTAGGAATAAAAGATGAAGATATTTTATCCATCGATGTCAAAACTGAATCAATCAACAAATGTAAATCAAATATTTACTAAATTTTAGTGTTTACTCTATCTCTAATGTTTGTTCCTGAACGGTTAAAAATATATTCAAAAATGTATGTTCATCTTTGCAATCGTAACAAATTTTTCTTATCTACTATAAGATATTTTCATTGTAGTTTCTTCCCCGCATAGATTTTGGCCCGGGGCTTGGTCCAATCGTGGATCCGCCACTGATTACCCATAACCTACCCATCAATTCGTAGGTATGGCCTGGGTATAATTAGGTGTCCACGGGTATACCCAAACCCTACCCATCATGATCTGATATATATGCGCCTTCGAGTTCTTGATCCACCGGCCCTCCCCATCATGCCGCCGCAAGGCATGGAGTCAATGACATCGACATCGACTTCCATTGCCGCCCTCTCTATATCCACTCCATTCTATGTTTCTTAAACCCAAGAGGTCGGCGCTAAGTAGGAGGGTGACACGCATGCGGTTGGACCAACAGAGAGTAGGAGAACATGATTGTGATGTGGGGGCGTATGACAGGCTGTAAATTATTGTTTACTATTGATCTATCCAATTTGTACTTAGTGGGTAAGGGTACCCACCGGGTATGGGTGTGCGTGTAAAACTCTATACCCACGGGTAATGGTATGGGTAGAATTTTGTACACACAGGCTATACTGGTATGGGTATGTTATTGCTCTACCCTACCCATTAACATCCTTACCCATAGCTCAAATCATTCCAAAAGATAGCTAAATTGGGAGCAAATGAAAGCTATCTCGGCAGAGAGATATAGCTCGGAAAAAAACAACTTACATGTAGGGGCATTGCATGTCGTCACTACTCGGAGTGCCTAATTCACGCACGTCTAAGGCTAGTCATAGTGGGGAGTAACATAGACTACTATCAGTCTGTGTTACTACCTTCATAATGCATAGTAACATAAAGATAGTATCCTAGATGGTTGTATTAATTAACTTGTAGACTCATTTTATCTTAAAAAACTGTGATGTTATGGTAACATAGCTACTCCCTCCGTACCGATTTATTAGGTGGACTGTGGACTGGCGGGCGCGGCCACGAGTCCTTAAAAAGGAGTGGTCAAGGCTGGCATTGATAGAGGCCACTGAAATCGGCAAGCACATGGCATTGATGCCATCGCGGAAGGCGGAGCGGCCCATCGATGGTGGCGGCAGAAGATCAGCGTACATAGAAGGCGAATCGGGCCATTGATGGCGGCGCAGAAGCTGGCGGCCCAGCAGAGGGTGAAGACCAGCGCGCACAGACGCTGCCAGGCGGATCCGGGACCGAAGGGCGAGGACGTGTGCGGTCCGCGTCGCATCCGCGCCGACCATTTCCCGCCCAAATTTGAGTTGGGAATGGGTCACCGCGGACGTCTCGGTCCGTTTGAGTAGAGCCGCTGAGCTGGGTTTTCCTATCCTCCTGTTCGGGTAGACCAAAACGAACCGCGTCGGTCGGGTTTGCGTCGGGCTGGAGATGCCCTTACACATTGCAAGAAGATAATGTATGCCCTGATCATCCATCTCCGACTTCATAACTTCAAAAGTGCAAATCCGGTACCCGGTGCTTACTTATATAAACCCGCTTTCACTTTCCGTCACCTTTCACTTTCCGTCATCCTCTGAGGATTCCTGGAGTAAAGCACACGCAAAGGCACAAAGAAATGATGGACGGTTCATTCATCTCTGGACTATATGTGTTCATCAGATGCTTCTTTCCAACAAAACTAAAAATATTTTGGGATGCACAACGAGTGGCCATGGATTATTCGCCTCTTCTTTTGCAACAAAGCATGCCTTTGTTTTTTTCTCCTTTTTTGTTGAACAAAGGAGCAGCATGTATCAGATGACTCATCCCCATGTTATATACAGCATCAAGGCAAGTATCCCAGCCTATACACTAAAGAGGTAAGGGTCAGGCTATGCGTCAAAATGTGGGTTGTATCATGGGAGAGGGTATTCAGACTGTACATGAAACATACAGGGGAGTAAAAACCAGGATGGCGAGAGGCATGTATATGTAGTTAAAGAGGGGAAAATAAAAACTAAATTGGTTCAGATAATCCATCCAGATTTGTCTCAACTGGCCTAAGCAGAAGACAAATAGCATGGTATAATTTTAGACTATATTGCTTTTGACTGAAATCAATATGATAATCTCTTTGATGGAAACACTACTCCCTTTCTATTTCTTTTTTTAATCTCGGACGAACATGTGAAATTTTTTTGTGTTGTGAAGAAATGTGTGGTTCCTATTTTTGTGAATACGCAGAATACGTTAGACACAGATTTGCAGCACCCAGGTACACTGGTGCCCTTTTTTGAAAAATTTAAAATCGGTACTTTGAAGTTTTAGAAAATAATATATAAAATTCCGTGAATACATAACCATGTCCTGAATACTCGTGCAAAGAATCGGTAGAAATTTCCCTGTATTTGAGCTACATAAAAAAATGTGGCTGTATAAAGGGAAAGAAAACTCAGATTTTTGTAGGCAATTTGTCTTTTTCGTATAGCTCAAAATACAACATATATTTTCCCGAAATTTATATCGTACCTTCAGAATGTATATATGTATGTGTGTATTTAATTTCGTATTTTTTTGGAGTTCCTGAAATATTATTTTTCAATTTTAAAAAAACCGGACACCAGTACCAGACGCTTCCTAGTCTTCTACAAGTCCGGCTTACTCAGGTGACAAGTGGGCCAAAATGGGTGCTAACAATCATATACTAATATGATACTATCCAACTAGTCTGAACTATTGAGATGGTCATGTAAAGCGAATTTTTGGGACCTGGGTTCAACTGAACTCGATTAAACTTACTCCGATACTAAGATACATAGTTACCCGACCACTATGTTACAAAAAATTCAGGGGCGGAGAGTTTCCTTTAGACTATTCATCTGAAACTTGTGATTTTTGTCTAAGCTACATACTTTTAAATTTGGGTATAAAAATTGGCACTCACATACATACGTGCATCCTCTACATGCAAAATATTTATTTGGAATTTTTGGAGGTCCGAAAATACGGATTTAGGGACGCTACAGTAACTCAGCTTCCGTTGAATCCAACACGTATTTTCGATGGTCCTGTAAGGTCTCGATCGATCGGACTAGGCCGGCAAATAATTAATGTACTCTAGTACTCTGAGTACGTGACACGTTTTTTTCTAACAGAGTAACAAAATATCAGAGGAGTATCTACATTATTGGGCATCCTCATCATCTCCTTGCGGAAACTTCTACTCTGCGCACAACTTGTATACACCAGACACACAAGGCAAACAGCTACGAGGAAACACAAGTGCTAGCAATGGCGGAGTTCGCCCTCGGGTTGACCAAGACGGCGGTGGAGGGAACGCTGGTGAGGGTGAAGTCGGCGATCGATGAGGAGGCGGAGTTCAAGAAGAAGGTACGCAACGATCTGGTGTTCATCACCGGGGAGTTCGAGATGATGAGGTCATTCCTCTACGCCGCCAACACAGCGGAGCGTGCCAAGAACCCTGTGGTGCGGACATGGGTGAGGCAGCTCCGTGACCTGGCCTTTGATGTGGAGGACTGCGTCGAGTTTGTCGTCCACCTCGACACTAAGAAGTCGGACTGGTGGTGGCGTGTGGTACCGTCCTGCATAGCACCGCCGCTGCCAGTGGACGTGGCGGTGGCCGAGATTCAACAGCTCAAGGCTAGGGTGGAGGATGTAAGCAAAAGGAATGCCCGCTACAACCTCCTCGGCGACGACAACTCCATGCCGCCAAATCAGCTTATCCCGGCCGCCGTCGAATCATCATCACCATTCGACGTCCTAAGCAAGGTTTGGCAGGCTGCGGGTAAGCTTCGTGGCACGGGCGACCTCAAGAAGTTGATCACAAGCGAAGGTGAGGACCGTCAAGTGATCTCACTATGGCAGGGAAGTTGCAGCACAGGAGCTGCAGCTGCTCATCACCATCATCTTGAGGCGACATATATCATCAAGAAGGCTTATGATGATCCAGAAATCTGCCAACGCTTCAAGAGCCGTGCCTGGATAAAGCTGATGCATCCTTTTGACCTTGACGAGTTCCTCAAGACCTTGTTGGCTCTGTTCTACCCACCGACCTTCTCTGACCACCAATCACAAGAACAATCAGAAGAATTAGGTGGCCCAGAGTTAGCCTCGCAAAACAAAAAAACTGGTGCAGAGTTCCGGAAGAAGATGAGAGCAGCTGTGACTGAAGAAGATGATTCCACCAAGGCCGAGCTCATGCGCCAAGTGAGTGATGATCGGAGGTATCTCCTCGTCCTAGAAGGAGTATCTACTGTGGTAGATTGGGAGGCCATCAGAATGTACCTGCCAGATAGTAACAACGGCAGCCGGATCGTCGTGTCCACGGAGCACTTAAGGATTGCACTTCTGTGCACACGAGAACCGTACCAAGTTTCGCAGCTCACACGCTTCTCCGATGGTCAATTTCTATGTGCCTTCTCCAAAAAGGTAAGCAAAATACATATGACGTCTTAGACATGCAAACATTAACATCGTAGATGCAAATTTGACATTGTTACATACGTGTATGTATATGTTCATACAAAAGTACAGATATATGAAATTTATAATATTTTATGATAAATGAAACGTGAGATTATTTCCAATCGCCCAACTTTATACAATTAACAAACCATCAAGTTATTAGATATTGTTCCGCAGAAAAGGAAAAAAAATAGTTATGATAGGAATAGTTTGGGCGAGCTTTTTTACGAACAGGTTCTTCCTGTTGCGGAAACTGTGAAAAAGTTGTATAATTTGAAACAAAAACCATAATCTCGGTGAGGATATTTTTTTAAATAAGGTTGTTGCCATAATTTTTTTAAACTAGAATCCTAATATTAGAAAACAGTTTTTCTCATTCATATATCTGGTGCATCGAAATTTAGTGTATGTTTACGGACGGCCCACATAATGGTCGATAATTTTACTTGTGCTCCCTGATCTACTACCTCCATACCAGTTTATTAGGCCACCACGTATTTTGAGAAAAAGCTTTGACCATTAATTTATTTTGTTGATCAAATTAATGCATGGTCAGCGTTTTTCTTAAACTACATGCGTGTCTTTTAAACTGAATCAGAGTGAGTTCAAAAATTATTAAATTGAATTCATATTGAAATAAGTTTCCAATGGTATAATTTTGTGGCATATATTTCATAGTATTTTGTTGACTAAATTAATGGGCTTACAAACTGGTATGGAGGGAGTAGCAATTTAATTAACAATCTTGTTTATTAGTGCTACCATAAACTGCACTGCAGGGCTCTGTGCGTCGCAGCGATATAGGTGAATTCAATTGGCAGATAACGCGTGGTGGTGTGATCTCCGTGGTGGGTAAATGCTCACGTATTGATTTGCATGCAAGTGTGATCTTCGTGGTTCCTCAAGTGTATGAGTGTATAAGGGGCAAGCGTAAGGGATTCAATGGAGTGGTATTTGAAGAGCACAGCTGGGTGGATGTACCGAGGCCGTTCGATATAAACAAGTTTGCTGTTGTCCTGTTTCTGAATTTTCAATCACGTGACTTTCAAGCCAAGGAAATTGAAGAAGTGGGTAGAAAGGGGTACCAAGGTGTGATTGAACGGTGTTGCAAGTATCTGCATGAAAATGACTGCCTCGTTGTTATTAATGGTCTCGAGGCCCGGAAGGATTGGGACGAGATAAAAACTACCTTTTTGTCCAAGCCAACTAAATGGACTAGAACAAAATCGAGTATTATTGTCGTTACAGAAGATGAGACTGTGGCCAAACATTGCGCACCTGATCAACCAAATCGATTGTTCGACATTAAAGCTCTACAACAAGACGAGGTCCTTAATCGCTTGATAAAGAAGGTATATGCATGCCTCATGTATTTGCTCCTTAATTACCAGCATACCTAAAAAAAATTATCCTCAAGCTGGAGGCGGTTGTGAAAACATTTGCATGTGGTCATCGATCTACAAATTAAATATCGATTCCATTAACAAGAGTTTCTCTATATATCTTGCAGGATATTGGTAGAGGCGTGGAGTATTCTGGCAGGGCTCCTCTTTTCTACGACCGAATGGGACAGGCAATTTATTGGCATTTTTCTGTATTTGATGGTAGCCGACCGAGGGAATTGTCTACTCTTAGGGAACAATTGCTAAAGCCTAATCCAAGTGTGATCTCCGTGTGGGGACGTTCTCGTGTTGGAAAATCAACTCTTGTCAGAAAAATCTTCTCCAATTTTGTTATTAGGGGTGGGTATGGATATGCAGCATATAGCTGGGTTGACGTGCCCCATTCATTCGATCTGTCGGACTTCTCATGGCACTTGCTCCTGGATTTTCAGTCAACTCACGAAGAAAAGGTAGCTGCAGCAGCTGGTCTGATGAAAGGCCAAGATCGTCTGATGAAAGGCCAAGATCCGATTCAAGCGTGTTGTGAGATTCTGCGTGAAAAAAAATGCATGGTCGTTATTGATGGTCTGCAATCAAAACAAGATTGGGACATTATAAGAAAAACCTTCTTCTCCGCGTTGCCTACTCAAAGCGGCAGCCTTATCATTGTCATCACGAATGAAAAAAGTGTCGCCAAACATTCTGTAGATGATAAAGAAGACCAGCTGCTCAAAGTCAAACGCCTTAGGGGCCTTCCCTTGGTAAAGTTTACGTGCCATAACCCCTGGTATCTAACTACTACATATATTACCGTACCACTTCCATTTCTTTCTTTTTGGCTAGTATAGTACCACTTCTAATTGCTTTATACTGCATTTGTTATAAAACATAGTCTCTGTTTTGATTGGTCAGGATAAAGCTTTGGCTAACAGTTACTTTATTAATATACATGGTTTATGTGACATGAAATTCATATAATTAGATTTTTATGCAAAGGTGTGACTACATTTGGTTTTGCAAGAACAAACGATATTATTGCCTAGTCCCTAATTTCCGCTCATACTAGCTGTAAGAGTTTAAAAGTTGATTGCAGGCATAATAACGCATTCTATATTTTCAGACGGGGAATAGATGTATGCTCATTTTTTCGAAGTTTTGCCAGAGCGGACCACATGCCCCCAATGAATTGACAAGAAGGACCACATTTAAGCGAATTTGGCAAAAATACCATGGCGGCAGGGCGGCTAGGCGACACGTGTCACCTGCCGCCGCGGACCGAGGCGGCAGGGCCTGCCGCCCTGCACCCAGGCGGCACGTTAGCTAGGCTAACGGCCGTTCATGCATGGACGGGGAGAGCCACGGGATTTCTACCGATCTCCACTGGGTCATGCAGGGCGGCCAGCCGATGAGTTCATTTGATTTATATTTCTTACCAAGGGCATCTCCAGTGGCCCGGCCCATTTCGGACACCAAATGTGTCCGTTTTGGTCCGTTTGGTCGGGCCCAGACAGGAAAATGGCCGTCCGGCCACCTTTATCCGTTTGGGTCAGGGGCAACCCCAGAGCCTGTAGTGGCCAGCTTCGTGATCGTGCTTGATATTGCCCCTGCGTGGCCTTGTCGAGCCCCTGTGCACACGCCTCTGGCTATCAGTGAGGCCGCGGCAACCATGAATTCCGAAGAGCCGTCCGACTCATCGTCCGATGAGGTGTCGACCACGTTCTTGTAGAAGCACTCGATCGACCTGGTGAGGTCCATCTGCGTGCAACACTGACGGGTCAATGGCCAATATCGTAGGCGCAAATGGCCGAAAATGGTCCGGGGCTCGTACCTCAAAGTTGGCTGCGCAAATGGCCAAACAGTTCCTGGGCGTCGATGCCGGTGGGAGGATCCGACCCGACGCGGTGGCGGCCAGGGTCCTGCCCTGGTGACGGCAAGTGTGCGCTTGGACGTGGGCACGAATCATGGACTCCGGCGAGCAGCGGCCCGAACAGAGGATGCCGACAATGGAGAGGGGCAGGCATGCGGGCATCACGGCAGGGTTGCCGCGGAGGGAGGGACCCGAGTGGGTGACTACTGGCCTGGGTGCTACTGGCGAGCGGGCCCTGGAGGGAAAAGAGGGGGACACGCGCGGATGCGCTTGCTGTCCGCGCCGACGCATTGCCAATCCAAATTTAGGCCGCGAATGGGTCGCCGTGGACAGGTCGATCCATTTGCGTCGGGCCGCCGTGATGGGGTTTTGCTCCCCGCCTGTCTGCGCAGATACAAACGGACCGGGCCGCTGGAGGTGGCCTAAGACAGGTAGAAACAGTTTGCACCCACGAGCTGCTATTATCATATACATGTTGCCCTCCAGGACACCCAGTGCAATTTATGTTTTGACAATGTCCCATCTATTTAATTTACAAAAAATAAAATACTCTGCCATAATGTCAAATGGAGCCCACCTCGTTTTGAACTCGTTATGCAACAGTGCGATATGGCCGAACAGATAACACAGCAGCAAGACTTGAACAATTCGGGAGGTGGAAAGGAAGTGAAAACTCAAGCTTATATCAGTCGAGATGACATTTCTTGTCGCAGTTATCCTTGCAAAACAAATCACCGTCCCCATTTGATTAGAATCTATGCAGAGAGCACTGTTGTGAAATAGCTATGCATGCATCTCGCGTTCAGTCCTAGAAACATCTTTAATCACAAGTGCATGCAGTAGCTAGTCCATGCATGTCCCGGCTGACAGTGCGCCTAGCTAACGTCGGCGTCAAACCTAGCTAACGTGCCGCCTGGGTGTAGGGTGTTGCCTGGCCACGCTACCGCGACGGTAGTTTTGCCAAATTCGCTCGCATGTGGGGCAAAACTTCCTTTTTTTCTTACTTTGGTGCCTTTTTTGTGGGTAATGCATGCGCCTATTGTCGGCATGAGGGCAGATACAATCAGACAAGAACGATGAGTGGTATAGTAGTTCAAGGAAACTGAAAGGATAAATGTACATACCATGGCAAATACAGCTTAATAGTTTTGTATTACTCCTTGCAGGATCCTGGTTTCTTTGTTGGGCGGGTGGAACAAAATTTTGTCCTTAAAGTCGATCTAATAAAACCCGGGGTGATTTCCCTATGGGGTATTGCTGGTGTCGGGAAATCAGCACTGGTCAGGAACATTTACGAGCATGTGCATCATAAGAAGAGCTGGGTGGACGTGCCTCATCCATTCCGTCTCATGGAATTCTCTCGCCGCTTGCTTTTGGGTTTTTATTCCAAGGATCTTCATGCCCAGGAAACTGCAGCAGTTGGCATCATGGAAGGTCAAGACACAATTCAAGCGTGTTGTCACTTTCTTCAGCAATACGAGTGTGCTATTGTTATCGATGGTCTAAGATCCACTCATGATTGGGATTCGATAAAAGCTGTCTTTTTATCGGAGCCTACTCAAAGCAGCCGCATCATTGTCATTACAACTGAAGAAACTGTTGCCACACATTGCGCGCTTGACAAACGTAGAGTGCACAACATTAAGGGCCTAGATGCTAAGGATGCCCTTCGTCTCTTCAAAGAGGTACGTGTTATAAAAGTTTACACTCAACCATATGGCATACATAAATTTCTATGTATAAACAAAAATACACATCGGTTCCACTGTGTGGTAGTCTGGTAGATAATTTTTGTCCCAACATTACTAAAACTCTCAAGTTCGAGTTGTATGCAAACACGGATCATCAGATCTATATATGGATGGGACCACCTGGGTTGCCAATGCATGATAGTTATGCACATCGATATATATATAGGTGCGTTTATTATGGTAATCCATGTATGTTGAGTTGTACAACGGACTTCCTTTAAAAAAAATCGAAAAGGAGAGTAGTTGATACACACAACCAACTTTATTGCATATTTCACCATTTAATTGCTAGTGACAGCTAAGGTTCATGTCTGCATGTTTATATAGTGGGTAAGACGTGGGGACAGCAAAATCCTGAAACGGGCACGCAAATTAATCGCAATTAATTTTCCCGAATAGCAAAAATACAAACAGCAAGCATGGATATAATCTCGGCTTCGCTCATTCACGAAAAGCGGCGTGGCGTGGTGAGAGGGAGGAGCGCGCCTGAGCCACTCCTTTTTTGAAACCTTGGTGAGTGGCAGAACACCCACTAGTAGAGATATTGTAATAAGAGAGTTTCGTACCACCACCACTAAGTGTACATTAGTGTCGTGCAACCGGGTGGGCCACCCCACTATTATGTGGGGCCCTTGGGTGTGGCCAAGCACACTTTAATAGTGGTGTTGTACTTTTTGTCACGCCACTAATGCTAACATGACTACTGGGTGTATTTATGAACCAACGCCACGACTAGATTGCATACGCGCCACGTGTTGCACACCTGGCGTCCTGCATCGTTGCCGTGGAAAAGCGTCGCCCGAGCGCATTTAAAAAAGTTGACCGGCGAGCCTGTGGGCTAGCCCTGGCAGCGTCTCAACGCGCCGGACAGATAGCCTAATTAAATGGTGCACCCACCTCGCCGTTTACCGATGAGGGCGCTGCCACTTCCCATGTGGCGATGATGCGCCTTCCTACGCGGCGACGACGTGGTTTTCCGTGCTGGCGTTAATGCCATGGCCGGTTGGCATCTGTGGCCACTATATATCCCCCTACCGGCGAGGAGGCGCCCATCACATTCCACTGCTGCACTCTCCCCTCCAGCTGCCCCTCATCGACGCACATCAACGATGGCGGACAACGACGAGACTAGCGGCCGCGGCGCGCCGAGGAGCTAGCCGCACATGCCCAATATGGGCTCCTCATCTCGGCGGACACTAGCTTCCAAGGTGTTGACACAGTAGCGAGGGCGGCCTCATCATGCCACCGTTTCCAACTGGCCGGTGCCTAGAGTTGCTTATCATCCAGCGCCGTGACACCCTCTCAGAGGAGGAGAGGTCCGACCATTCTTTTGACTCCGGCAACGAGCTTTGGCTGGAGATCCTCACATTGGAGTGGCGCGCCGCCGTCGATAGCTACGACGGACCTTACCCGCTTGACTAGAAGAACAAGAAGGGGAGGCACCAGTGGTGGAGAGGATGTGACTTCGACGAGGTCTTTGACTACTGCCACGCAAGGATTGCGCCACCTGCACTGATGTTGGCCGCACCGACGTTAGCCGCACCAATGATGGGCAGCTCGGTGTCTTCCTCGTGGTGCTCGGGATCCTCTACCTCCTGATGCTCAGGGATGCCTCTCCTTATCCCCAAGACGGAGGGGAGTTCGATGCCACCGCCCTTGCGACACGAGTCTTCTATGACTTCGTAGCGTTCTACACTAGGCATCGTCTTCCGGCCACCCAAGGATGAGGCGCTGCCCTCTCCACCACGGGTCCTGCTTTACTTGCGATGACTAAAGAAGGAAAATCAGCTAAAGATGGAGCTACAGGCATTCAGACTGAAGAAGGAGCCGGTGGTGGCACAGCCAGCGTCGGTGGAGGTGGAAATTTTTTCCATCCCATCGGCCTTTTGGGACTATCCGATGCCCTTATCGCGTCGATGAATGAGGTGCAGCCGGCCTCCCGAGATAGCCTGCCGATTGTCAACGGAAGACATGGAACACCTCAACGTCGACAATGAGCTACGTCAGCGACTTCACCGACCTCGAGAACAACAATGGCGACGATGACAGCACTGACAGCCCTTCGCCGATGGATTGGAGCGCCTTTCACTGCTACCGTTAGATCTAGGGTGTAGTTTAATTAGTTTATTTCAAATTTAGTTCAAATTGTGTAAGATATCCTTAAATTTGAATAAAATTTGCCGGTTTAATTTTTAAATGAAATCCCCAATTAAATTCACCGTGCATTTTTCTGCGTAAATTCCGTGCGCCTTTTTTATGCCAAAAATTATAAATAGTGGCGTGCACATATATTACTTGTCGCGCGTGGAACCCACTCCACTAGTAGATTTTGGCAGTGGCGTGCCAACACGGGCACGCCACTAATAATGGCGTGGGGGCGTCACACAACCAATAATTGTTAGGAAAATTTTGCTACAGGGCGCTGTTATTTTCTAGCGTTTGCCAAAACACATCGCCCGATTATGTCTTTGGTAGGTACCGTTACAATTTTGTGGCATATTTGCCAGAAAACACTGCATGGCCAAAAGCGGAATGTTTGGCACATTTTCTTCAAAACCGGTCATAGCATGGTCATCTCAGGCAAAAGTGTCAAACTTTCCGTTTTTAGCCATGCGGTGTGTTCTGGTAAATGTGCTACAAAATTGTAATGGTACCTAGCAAAAACATAATCGGGCATGTGTTTCGGCAAAAGTCAGAAAATAACAGTGTCATGTACTAAATTTTCTCTAATTGTTAACATAATTGTTACCAGTGGTGGCATATTAGTGGCTTGTCGAATACACGTCACTAGTGTCGAAAACGCAGCACCACTAGTAGGCTATTCTCTACTAGTGACCATCCTCTATATAAGGAGTTCTCTCTTGAATAGGAATATGAGACTAAACTTTAGTCTCACCCCTTGAATGGGCTAATGAGAATTTCAGAATTTGTATTGACTATGGAAAGCCCAACATCAAATTCCAACATAATATAGGATGGAACTCCTTATATGTTCATTTTTTCATACATTATTTCAATCCTTGAATCAGATTATTACGTAAGTAGCAGTGTTCTTTTGTTGCATGCATTCTCCATTCCATACTAAAATTTATTTCATCAGAACTGATTTAGACCTCTTGCCTGTTTGATAGTTAAAGCTTTGATTTTGGCGATAGAATCAAAATGCTCTTAACAGAACTTAGTTAGTGTTGCTTCCAAACAGACTTTTTTTATAATATACATAATTTCTGAATTTCAGATAGCTGGGGGCTCTCGGCGATTGGCTTCCAAGATGGATCGTGTAAAACTTATCGTTGCCAAGTGTGGCGGACTTCCCCAAGTAATATCTGTTATAGCCCAGGAAATATCTAAGAGAAACAATGAGAATTACCCAGAAACAGCCTTGGCAACCATATTAGGTGATATATGTGATGACTTTATGGGCAAGCTGGAGACATACCCAAGATTCAATGAACTGAAAGATCTATTTAGTTGGATGCAATCCTACTTTGATGCTTGTTCAGATTCACTCAAGCCATGTATCTTCTATCTCTCAGTCTTTTCAGCTGACAAGAGAATTAGGCGAAGGCGTTTGCTGAGGCGGTGGATTGCCGAGGGTTACTCGAGAGACACATCTGGTGGTGTTACCGCGGAAGAGAATGGTGAAAAGTTGTTTGCTGATCTTGTTGAGTCAAGCATAATCCAGTTGACACAGACACCAAGCAGCAATGATGAAGTCGATGATGATGTGTGCCAAGTCAATGGTTTCTTCCGTGAATACATAATCTCACGGCCCATGGAAGATAATCTTGTGTTTGCCCTTGAGGGATGTTGCAGCATCAACTCTCAACGTGCCGGACAACACCTCACCATAAGGAATACTTGGGACGGAGACGAGATTGTATTCAAAAGCATCGACTTCACACGACTACGGTCTTTGACTGTGTTTGGGGCGTGGAGGTCATTCTTCATCTCTAATGATATAAATTTGGAACTACTTCGGGTGCTTGATCTGGAGGACACAGACTCAGGTTTGACGGATCCTGTCCTGGAGCAGATCGGGAAGCAATTGCCTCGTCTCAAGTTTCTCTCTGTGCGTGGATGCAAAGATATTACCCATCTGCCAGATTCATTGGGTGGGTTAAGGCAATTGCAGACTCTAGATATCAGGCACACCAAAATAGCCATCCTGCCACATTCCATTATCAAGCTAGTAAAATTGCAATATGTTCGTGCTGGTACCAATCATGTAACAACGAGTGAAGGTGGCAATGCAGGCCGACCATCCCCAGATGAGGACGACTGTGAATCAACATCATCAGAGGAAGATGGTGTTGGCACAGTAGACAGGATCATCTTGATGAGAACAGATGGTGAAGGCACAAGCAGAAGCCAACCACCACCAGCAGGAGATGATGGCATGAGCATAAACTATGATGATACTAGCAGAATACCACAAGCAAACGATGATTATCCAAGAAAATGTAGGAGCAAGGCGTGCAATGCAGTGGTATCGTATCCCTGCAGTTGGTGGTCCAAGAAGAAGTTATGTGCAAGCCAACAGATTGATGTCAATTTCGGCGTTGAGGCACCTGCTGCAGGTATTGGGAAGTTGACGGCCTTACAAACTTTTGGTGTTGTGAATGTGGGTGGTGCACGTGGGAAGTCCATCCTCAAGGAGCTCAAGAAGCTTACACAGCTGCGCAAGCTCGGGGTGTGTGGCATCAACCGGGAAAACTGGCAGGATTTGTGTTGTAACATCTTGGGCCACGGCCATCTCAAGTCATTGTCGGTGCATCTCGACAAGGATGATGATGGAGCAAGTTTCTTTTCATGTACGGGTGCCATGTTCTCTAGCCTACCCAAGAACCTAAAGAGCCTTAAGCTACACAACGGGGATGGACATGGGAATGTGCATGTACCGTGGGTCTGGATCAAGCAGTTTGACAATCTCAGGAATCTCACAAAGCAAAATCTCGGGCTGAGAATATCGACCCAAGATGACATTGACAGCTTTGCCGAATTTCCCAATCAAGTTATGTTTCGTCATATTTGTGTCAAGCCGACTCAAGATTGTGAGCTCCGTTATTATACGAAGTATAGATTAGGATGGCAAGGCTCGGAATCCTTAGTCCTCAAGATTGATTGTGGTATCTACAAGTTAGAGATTGCTTTTGGATTTTGGATAGCAAAACATGTTGAGGTGCTGGTGGTCCATTGCTCTAGTACGGAGTCGTCACTGAAACTTTCTGGGCTAGAGTATATGCGGAGCCTCAAGGAGGTCGTGTTGAAGGGCTCCTACAGTGAAGCAGTGAAGCAGCACTTGCAGCAGCAAGTTGACCAGCATGAGGGAAAACCTGTGCTGAAGCTGGAAGACGGATAGAGCCATCAATCTCGGGAACCAAAAGACCCTGCTGCCCCTTGTGCGTGCTGCCACACTTGCGCGTCGTGTTGCTTCAATGGCATCGCATCCACATGCAAGTAGCAGCAGCTTATGTGTGTTCATTCACAGTCGAAGAAGAACCAGATCTTGTTGATCGTTTTGGTATTCGAAGCACTCAGCATTAATAAATAAGCGCAAGTCAGCTTGTACGCACAGATACTGCTCCAGGAAATGTGTGTGTGTTCTTTTGATTAATCAAAATTCTCCGAGTATATTTTGTTCTTGTGCAAGCTTGTCGATCCGGTAATTGTAGCTCCGTGAGTTTGTTTTCGGCTGGACCAAAATACGCATGTACCGAACATCAAACGCACGCACGCGGCCGGTGTCGGACGTGATTGCATTTCTAACAGCCGCCTTCTCGTGCAGTTCGCACTCCAAGACTCCAAGTTCGCCATGGGCTGCACGGCCGTGACGAAGCACGCGGATCACCTCACCTGTGTGCCGTGAGGAGCAAGATCTTTTTTTTTTTCCGGAGCAGCAAATTAGAGGGCGAATAAGAAGCATTTCAAATGCATGCACGAACCAAAAAATACTGGATCGCAGAATTATTCATACAAGAATATGGATCCAGAAAAAAATTTAGTCACATATATACCGGATCGGAGGCAAAAGCGTCTTTTCATGTACCGTACATGCATGGGTAGGGTATATCAAACTAATATCAACGAAGGTTCTCCCATAATTTTGATTTGAACCGCAATGCGAAGGCTACATGCACACGTGCAGCTATTAAAGTAATCAACCAACATCGGCAGGAGTACCAGCACCAATATTTTAGGGAACAATAACCGAACTACCTTGTCGACGTTGTTGGGGAGACGATTATACGTACCACCATTGTCGAAGACGTAGCACCCGGGGCAAAAATCGCGAGGACCATCCTCCTCTTGACAACCTTGATAGATCGGGTTCCCCACCCCTCCCGACGCCTGAGTTACCATCACCTCCACCGTGTGCCTGACTGTTCTGGCCTGAGTCGTAACCACCACCTCCACCGTGTGCCTGACTGCTAGTCGTAACCACCACCTCCATCGTCACCACGGGAAGGACTAAGGCAACAGGGCGAGTTCCCCTCTTTTCACATAACAGGGAGGATACCAAAATCTATTGCTAACTGCAAAGGGATGGTACTAGCAAGAGATTATCGTGAGTATGCATTTAAAGGTATTTTCAGGTATAGAGTGGCATTTGGTCTTGATGACATGTCCACCTATACCGAGAATTTCACAGTAGTCACAAAGGGTCAAGAGAGATTATATACATGAGAGATCATCTATATGGTAAATCTTGATTTATCATGTAATAATCTTATTGGAGATATCCCCAGAGAAATCAACAGTCTTGTTGATCTAAAGAACCTGAACCTATCATGGAACAACTTCAGTGGAAAAATTCCTAAGAATATTAGTTTGTTGGCACAAGTGGAGTCACTCGACCTATCACACAATGTTTTGTCCGGTGAAATCCCTGCAAGCTTATCGGCTCTCACATCATTAAGTCGTTTGAACCTGTCCTATAACAACCTAACAGGAGAGGTACCATCCGGAAATCAATTGCAGACACTTGAGAACCCACAATATATTTATATTGGCAACCTAGGTCTCTGCGGTCCTCCTCTCTCGCGGCATTGTTTACAGCCGGAGCCAATTCCAGTAGCTCAAGAACACCGTGACGATTTAAACGATGTGGCCTCGTTTTTCATCGCTCTGGGTTCTGGATATACAATGGGTCTCTGGGTAGTCTACTGCACCTTCTTGTTCAAGAGGAAATGGAGTTATTTGGTACTTGGGCTGCTACAGATTGTATGACTGGGTTTACATGAAAGTAGCTGTCGCCTGGGTTTCCTGGAGAAGAGACAAAAGCGCAGAAGCTGAGACCGATCGCTAGCTCACTATGGTTCTCCATCTGCTACCATGTCGAGTGTGGGGATTTAACCCTGTATCAATGTTGCTAAAGTGCTCATTGTACTAGTACTGTTCACAGATGTATAATTGGGCTGTAAACTAGGGTTTGAGTATGTAAAGTTGATGTGTAATAAATAACGTGAGAGCATGGAATAGTTCCATGTTCTGAAGTGTTATTAAAGTATTGTACTAATACTGTTCTTAAATATATACTTGAGGATTATGCGGTAGACCAATTTTTCTCCTTTAGGTATGTAAAGTTGATGTGTAATGTGCCAGGGGCTGCAAAGAGTGCCATGCTCCAATTGTGTAGGTCAATGCCTGAACTAACCAATGTTATAAGCCAGAGTAATGTGTTGTACAAGGTGAACAGCTACAGCAACAAGCAGCAGCCTTCAGCCTCCCGTGCGCACGCAGAGCAGTTTCTTCACTACAGGAACTTTGCAGAGTTTTCAGGCAAACAAATTTGCCACATCTTGTTCTCAGCTTGAATGCAACCCATCAGGTCAGTTCAGAGAGATAGGGCTACGACATAGGATTAACCACAGCCTGAATTTACTTTGTGCAAGAGTGTGAAGCACAAGTGAAGTGATAATATAGGATAGGATTTATATTTTTAGATTGGATTGTTTGATTTCTTCACACAATTAAGATTATTGGTAGGGTTCAGACTAATTCAGAAAACTAAGTGTGCCTCATATCGTTCTTATCCCTGAATGCAATCTACCAGACCACTGTTCAGATAGGACTAAGATTTCTGGCAGCCCAGTGCAAGTGTCAAATAAGAGTGATATTATAGGAAAGGATATTATTCCATCGATTGGATTTTTTCTTCACGCAATCCAGACAACTAGCAGAGTATTAGCTTTACTGTATGTACAGAGTAACAGGCAAGACGCGGAACACTGCCTATTTTTTCATAGGAGGCGAGCATGACACTGCAGATAGATCACTGGCAGAAGAAGAAGAAGAAGTAAGCGTACTAGTTGGCTACTCCGGGTCGTCGTAGGAGAGATGGAAGCCGGTGGCGCAGCCGGCCGCGTCGGGGTCCTCGGCGCCGCAGCAATCGTAGAACCTGGCGGCGTAGGGCGGGTCCCCGTCCTTAAGCTCGTAGTACCTGCACCGTCGTCGCCGTGGTTAAGGGTCAGCTCGATGGATGGATCTTTGACTGATTGGGGATGGCAGCGAGGACCGGAATCGGCGGTGGTACCTAGTTACCTACCTCTTCTGGTCGTCGTGGCGGCGGCAGACGAAGAAGGATGGGTGGAACCTGCAAGACTGCGGCGTGTTGTCCGATTAGATTGCACCGCCGGCACACCCTCGCCGCCGCCGTCACCGCCCAATTCCTCTCTTTTTTCCGTTTTTAAGGGGAATTTTCCTTATTTTTTCTCTTCCACGACAGATGTTCGATTTCTGTTGTTGGGCCTCGACTCGGTGACTTTCTATTTGGGCTGTACTTATGGCCTATGATACAGTGCAGGCCATCGATCAGCTCCATTTGCTTTCCTTCCGTTTTTCTTGCCTCCCTCCTGTTTGCGGTGCTGCCTTCACCTCTCTTCATGCTGCCGAATTAGCAGCTTCAGCTTTATTTGCCAAAAAAAAAGCACCTTCAGCTTTAAAATTAGCGAGTGCCTATTTGGCAATGGACTCATTTTTAATTTTTCATTAGTTAATATTTTTTACAATTATAAGATGATGACAAAAAATCTCCCAAACCCGTACATGAAACCATTAACGAAATTTATAGTTGGACTATCGGTTCAGTTTGCTACTTTTAATTACCTGCGGGACAAGGGTACCTTACCCATATGGGTAGGGTTGGTCATATTCTTGTATCCATGGTAGTGGCGGATCTATGCCCAGGGCAACCAGGGCCATGGCCCAGGGCGTAACCAAATATTCGGCCTACCATCTATGAAAAGAACAATTTGGCCTCGGGCGCAGCCCAAGTCTGGTCCCACTCGATGTGGCCTCCCCTCACTCCTGCCTCGTTCAACCTCCTCTTGCTTGCGTCCAGTCCACATTGCTGGCTTGCTTCCTGAATTCGATGCGGAGGAGCGCGTCCTCTCCAGATCCCGTATGGCTAGCTCTGCATATCCTCCACACGGCGCAGACCGACCGTCGCTGCCCCGCCCTGCTTAGCGGCCGCCTCCTTTCTCCTGGCGTCCTAGGTCCTGCTTGCTCTCCTGTCTCCTCCCGTCCTCCGCCGCGTGATCATCGGCAGGCGCCGTCCAATTGCTGAGGTCGTGCGGCTGTGCCTCCTCTGATCCAACCTTCCTCTATTACATTTGTTTGTAATTATTTCCATGTTTTAGGAATAAAAGATGAAGATATTTTATCCATCGATATCAAAACTGAATCAATCAACAAATGTAAATCAAATATTTACTAAATTTTAGTGTTTACTCTATCTCTAATGTTTGTTCCTGAATGGTTAAAAATATATTCAGAAATGTATGTTCATCTTTGCAATCGTAACAAATTTTTCTTATCTACTATAAGATATTTTCATAGTAGTTTCTTCCCCGCATAGATTTTGGCCCGGGGCTTGGTCCAATCCTAGATCCGCCACTGATTACCCATAACCTACCCATCAATTCGTAGGTAGGGCCTGGGTATAATTATGTGTCCACGGGTATACCCAAACCCTACCCATCATCATCTGATATATGCGCCTTCGAGTTCTTGATCCACCAGCCCTCCCCATCATGCCGCCGCAAGGCATGGAGTCAATGACATCGACATCGACTTCCATTGCCGCCCTCTCTATATCCACTCCATTCTATGTTTCTTAAACCCAAGAGGTCGGCGCTAAGTAGGAGGGTGACACGCATGCGGTTGGACCAACAGAGAGTAGGAGAACATGATTGTGATGTGGGGGCGCATGACAGGCTGTAAATTATTGTTTACTATTGATCTATCCAATTTGTACTTAGTGGGTAAGGGTACCCACCGGGTATGGGTGTGCGTGTAAAACTCTATACCCACGGGTAATGGTATGGGTAGAATTTTGTACCCACAGGCTATACTGGTATGGGTATGTTATTGCTCTACCCTACCCATTAACATCCTTACCCATAGCTCAAATCATTCCAAAAGATAGCTAAATTGGGAGCAAATGAAAGCTATCTCGGCAGAGAGATATAGCTCGGAAAAAAACAACTTACATGCAGGGGCATTGCATGTCGTCACTACTCGGAGTGCCTAATTCACGCACGTCTAAGGCTAGTCATAGTGGGGAGTAACATAGACTACTATCAGTCTGTGTTACTACCTTCATAATGCATAGTAACATAAAGATACTATCCTAGATGGTTGTATTAATTAACTTGTAGACTTATTTTATATTAAAAAAACGTGATGTTATGGTAACATAGCTACTCCCTCCGTACCGGTTTATTAGGTGGACTGTGGACTGGCGGGCGCGGCCACGAGTCCTTAAAAAGGAGTGGTCAAGGCTGGCATTGATGGAGGCCACTGAAATCGGCAAGCACATGGCATTGATGCCATCGCGGAAGGCGGAGCAGCCCATCGATGGTGGCGGCAGAAGATCAGCGCGCATAGAAGGCGAATCGGGCCATTGATGGCTGCGCAGAAGCTGGCGGCCCAGCAGAGGGTGAAGACCAGCGCGCACAGACGCTGCCAGGCGGGTCCAGGGCCGAAGGGCAAGGACGTGTGCGGTCCGCGTCGCATCCGCGCCGACCATTTCCCGCCCAAATTTGAGTTGGGAATGGGTCGCCGCGGACGTCTCGGTCCGTTTGAGTAGAACCGCTGAGCTGGGTTTTCCTATCCTCCTGTTCGGGTAGACCAAAACGAACCGCGTCGGTCGGGTTTGCGTCGGGCTGGAGATGCCCTTACACATTGCAATAAGATAATGTATGCCCTGATCATCCATCTCCGACTTCATAACTTCAAAAGTGCAAATCTGGTACAAAGAAACCCGCTTACTTATATAAACCCGCTTTCACTTTGCGTCATCTCCTTGCAGAGGGATTCCTGGAGTAAAGCACACGCAAAGGTACAAAGAAATGATGGACGGTTCATTCATCTCTGGACTATATGTGTTCATCAGATGCTTCTTTTGAAAAATAATTCACATGCTTCTTTCCAACAAAACTAAAAATATTTTGGGATGCACAACGAGTGGCCATGGATTATTCGCCTCTTCTTTTGCAAGAAAGAAGCTTTGGTTGATCACCTTCAACCTCCATACATGCCTTTGTTTTTTCCTCCTTTTTTGTTGAACAAAGGAGCAGCATGTATCAGATGACTCATCCCCATGTTATATACAGCATCAAGGCAAGTATCCCAGCCTATACACTAAAGAGGTCAGGGTCAGGCTATGCGTCAAAATATGGGTTGTATCATGGGAGAGGGTAATCAGACTGTACATGAAACATACAGGGGAGTAAAAACCAGGATGGCGAGAGGCATGTATATGTAGTTAAAGAGGGGAAAATAAAAAGTAAATTGGTTCAGATAATCCATCCAGATTTGTCTCAACTGGCCTAAGCAGAAGACAAATAGCATGCTATAATTTTAGACTATATTGCTTTTGACTGAAATCAATATGACAATCTCTTTGATGGAAACACTACTCCCTTTCTATTTCTTTTTTTAATCTCGGACCAACACGTGAAAGTTTTTTGTGTTGTGAAGAAATGTGTGATTCCTATTTTTGTGAATACGCAGAATACGTTAGACACAGATTTGCAGCACCCAGGTACACTGGTGCCCGTTTTTTGAAAAATTTAAAATCGGTACTTTGAAGTTTTAGAAAATAATATATAAAATTCCGTGAATACATAACCATGTCCTGAATACTCGTGCAAAGGATCGGTAGAAATTTCCCTGTATTTGAGCTACAGAAAAAAAATGTGGCTGTATAAAGGGAAAGAAAACTCAGATTTTTGTAGGCAATTTGTCTTTTTCGTATAGCTCAAAATACAACATATATTTTCCCGAAATTTATATCATACCTTCAGAATGTATATATGTATGTGTGTATTTAATTTCGTATTTTTTTGGAGTTCCTGAAATATTATTTTTTAATTTTAAAAAAACCGGACACCAGTACTAGACGCTTCCTAGTCTTCTACAAGTCCGGCTTACTCAGGTGACAAGTGGGCCAAAATGGGTGCTAACAATCATATACTAATATGATACTATCCAACTAGTCTGAACTATTGAGATGGTCATGTAAAGCGAATTTTTGGGACCTGGGTTCAACTGAACTCGATTAAACTTACTCCGATACTAAGATACATAGTTACTCGACCACTATGTTACAAAAAATTCAGGGGCGGAGAGTTTCCTTTAGACTATTCATCTGAAACTTGTGATTTTTGTCTAAGCTACATACTTTTAAATTTGGGTATAAAAATTGGCACTCACATACATACGTGCATCCTCTACATGCAAAATATTTATTTGGAATTTTTGGAGGTCCGAAAATACGGATTTAGGGACGCTACAGTAACTCAGCTTCCGTTGAATCCAACACGTATTTTCGATGGTCCTGTAAGGTCTCGATCGATCGGACTAGGCCGGCAAATAATTAATGTACTCTAGTACTCTGAGTACGTGACACGTTTTTTTCTAACAGAGTAACAAAATATCAGAGGAGTATCTACATTATTGGGCATCCTCATCATCTCCTTGCGGAAACTTCTACTCTGCGCACAACTTGTATACACCAGACACACAAGGCAAACAGCTACGAGGAAACACAAGTGCTAGCAATGGCGGAGTTCGCCCTCGGGTTGACCAAGACGGCGGTGGAGGGAACGCTGGTGAGGGTGAAGTCGGCGATCGATGAGGAGGCGGAGTTCAAGAAGAAGGTACGCAACGATCTGGTGTTCATCACCGGGGAGTTCGAGATGATGAGGTCATTCCTCTACGCCGCCAACACAGCGGAGCGTGCCAAGAACCCTGTGGTGCGGACATGGGTGAGGCAGCTCCGTGACCTGGCCTTTGATGTGGAGGACTGCGTCGAGTTTGTCGTCCACCTCGACACTAAGAAGTCGGACTGGTGGTGGCGTGTGGTGCCGTCCTGCATAGCACCGCCGCTGCCAGTGGACGTGGCGGTGGCCGAGATTCAACAGCTCAAGGCTAGGGTGGAGGATGTAAGCAAAAGGAATGCCCGCTACAACCTCCTAGGCGACGATAACTCCATGCCGCCACCAAATCAGCATATCCCGACCGCCGCCGTCGAATCATCATCACCATTTGACGTCCTGAGCCAGGTTTGGCAGGCTGCGGGTAAGCTTCGTGGCACGGGCGACCTCAAGAAGTTGATCACAAGCGAAGGTGAGGACCTTCAAGTGATCTCACTATGGCAGGGAAGTTGCAGTACAGGAGCTGCAGCTGCTCAGCACCATCATCTTGAGGCGACATATATCATCAAGAAGGCTTACGATGATCCCGAAATCTGCCAAGGCTTCAAGAGCCGTGCCTGGATAAAGCTGATGCATCCTTTTGACCCCGACGAGTTCCTCAAGAACTTGTTGGCTCTGTTCTACCCACCGAGCTTCTCTAACCACCAATCAGGTGGTGCAGAGCTCCGGAAGAAGATGAGAGCAGCTGTGACTGAAGAAGATGATTCCACCAAGGCCGAGCTCATGCGCCAAGTGAGTGATGATCGGAGGTATCTCCTCGTCCTAGAAGGAGTATCTACTGTGGTAGATTGGGAGGCCATCAGAATGTACCTGCCAGATAGTAACAACGGCAGCCGGATCGTCGTGTCCACGGAGCACTTAAGGATTGCACTTCTGTGCACACGAGAACCGTACCAAGTTTCGCAGCTCAGACGCTTCTCCGATGGTCAATTTCTCTGTGCCTTCTCCAAAAAGGTAAGCAAAATACATATGACGTCTTAGACATGCAAATATTAACATCGTAGATGCAAATTTGACATTGTTACATACGTGTATGTATATGTTCATACAAAAGTACAGATATGAAATTTATAATATTTTATGATAAATGAAACATGAGTTACATGAGATTATTTCCAATCGACAATTTATACAATTAACAAACCCTCGAGTTATTTGATACTATTCCGCAGAAAAGAAAAGAAAAAAAGTTACGATAGGAATTAATAGTTTGGGCAAGCTTTTATGAACAGGTTCCTGTTGCACAAACTGTGAAAGAGATTGTATAGTTTGAAACAAAAACCATAATCTCGGGGAGGATATTTTTTTAAATAAGGTTGTTGCCATAAACTTTTGAAATTAGAATCCTAATATTTGGAAACGGTGTTACTCATTCATACTTATGGTGCATTGAAATTTACTGTATGTTTATCGACGGACCACATAATGGTCGACAGTTTTATGTGTGCTCCATGATTTACTACCTCCATACCGGTTTATTAGGCCAACATGTATTTCCAGAAAAAACTTTAACCATTAATTTGGTCAACAAAGTTTGAGTTATATGCTACTCCCTTAACATACATGCACGTAGTTTAAGAAAAACACTGACCATTAATTTGATCAACGAAATATGAATTAAAAAATTATACCGTTAGAAACTTTTTTTATTATGAATCCAATGATATATCTTTTATGACATATATCTTAAATTTTATTGATAAATTGGTGGTCAAAGTTTTTCTTAAACTACACGTATGTCTGTTAAACTGAATCGGAGTGAGTACAAAAATTATTAAATTGAATTCATTTTTTTTCGAATCATGCAGAAGAACTCCATGTGTGATATTAAGAAGGGATAAGGCCTACAGTGGCCAAAGTACAAAAACAAGAATTCATATTAAAATAAGTTTCCAATGGTATAATTTTGTGACATATATTTCATAGTATTTTGTTGATTAAATTAATAGCCAAAGTTTTTCTCGAAACAATGCAATGGGCTTACAAACCGGTATGGAGGGAGTAGTAATTTAATTAACAATCTTGTTTATTAATGCTACCATAAACTGCACTGCAGGGCTCTGTGCATCGCAGCGATATAGGTGAATTCAATTGGCAGATAAAGCATGGTGGTGTGATCTCCGTGGTGGGTACACGTCCTGGTGTGAGATCCATGGTGGGTGTACGTCCTGGTCCGATCGTGGTGGGTTTACTTCCTGCTGCGATCTCCATCGTTTTTCAAGTGTATGAGTGTATAAGGGGCAAGCGTAAGGGATTCGATGGAGTGGTATTTGAAGAGCACAGCTGGGTGGATGTACCGAGGCCGTTTGATATAAACAAGTTTGTTGTTGTCCTGTTTCTGAATTTTCAATCACGTGACTTTCAAGCCAAGGAAATTGCAGAAGTGGGAAGCAAGGGGGACCAAGGTGTGATTGAACGGTGTTGCAAGTATCTGCATGAAAATGACTGCCTCGTTGTCATTAATGGTCTCGAGGCCCAGAAGGACTGGGACGAGATAAAAACCACCTTTTTCTCCAAGCCAACTAAATGCAATACCAGTATTATTGTCGTTACAGATGATGAGACTGTGGCGAAACATTGCGCACCTGATCAACAAAATCGAGTGTTCGACATTAAAGCTCTAGAACAAGACGAGGTCCTTGATCGCTTGATAAAGAAGGTATATGCATGCCTCATGTATTTGTTTCTTAATTACCAGCATACCTAAATTTTTTAATCCTCAAGCTGGAGGCGGTTGTGAGAACATTTGCATGGACCTACAAATTAAATATCGATTCCATTAACAAGAGTTTCTCTATAATATTGCAGGATAATGAAATTACTAGTAGACGCTTGGAGTATTCTGGCAGGGGTCCTCTTTCGTACGACAAAAAAAGTGAGGCACGTTATTGGTATTTATTTGGATCTGATGGCACGCGACGGAAGGAATTGTCTACTCTTACGGAATTATTGCTAAATCCTAATCCAAGTGTGATCTCCGTGTGGGGACGTTCTGGTGTTGGAAAATCAACTCTTGTCAGAAAAATCTTCTCCAGATTAGTTTTGGATGGTAGGAGGTATCAAGCATTTAGCTGGGTTGACGTGCCCCATCCATTCGATCTGCCGGACTTCTCATGGCACTTGCTCCTGGATTTTCAGTCAACTCACGAAGAAAAAGTAGCTGCAGCAGCTGGTCTGATGAAAGGCCAAGATCCGATTCAAGCGTGTCGTGAGATTCTGAATGAAAAACGATACAAAGTCGTTATTGATGGTCTGCAGTCAAAACAAGATTGGGACATTATAAGAAAAACCTTCTTCTCCGAGTTGCATACTTCAAGGGGCAGCCATATAGTTGTCATCACAAATGAGAAAAGTGTTGCCAAACATTCTGTAGATGACAAAAAAGACCAGCTTCTCAAAGTCAAACACCTTAGGGATGGTGACTCCATTGGCCTTCCCTTGGTAAAGGTGTGTTTACTTGAACCTCTAGTTTTTGACTTAACAATTATTTTCGAGAGACTCGTTTCGTTAGATCTACATTTTTTTTCTAAAAGTATAGGTATCATAACCCTTGAATCTTACATAGTAGTTAGATATCATAACCTTGGTATCTAACTACTCCATCCATGCAATAATATAGTGTGCATTGGTTTCCACGAAAGTCAAACTACACTAACTTTGACTAAGTTTATTGATAAAATTATATATATCTACAATATCTAATCTATACCATACTAAAATATACTTTATGATGAATCCAATGGTACTTATTTGAGATTCTAAATGTTGATATCTTTTGTCGTAAATTTGGTCAAAGTTTACCCGGTTTGACTTTGAAAAAATCTTATAGGCACTATATTTCGGCATAGAGGAAGTGCAAAACATGTATCATTGGACGGAGGGAGTATTATTGTACGGAAGTGTCTAGGTATCAGTTGACCTAGAAAAAGTTTAGTCTCGGTCGACGATATCAACATATCGCGTATATGCACCACCACCCCACTTTTGTTTTCCTCTTGCTTGCTGGGTTTTGTGGTCTTCCGGTGGGAGCTCCTCCCTAGCACGCACTTGCGTTCATTTCGCTGAAGATCACGTGGTTGGGCCAGGAACAATAGGCCCATTAATAATACTTTAACTGTCTCCTCTCTTCTGCTTACCTTTGTTAGCGAGCAAGGCCCGCCGCGAGAGTTGAAATACTTGTATGTCCAGTTTACCGGAAAGATCCTATTTAAATATAGCTGTATTTCCCTCAAAAAAAATTAAATGTAGCTGGACGCATCCAGGTGGGACTAAAAAAATGTAGCTGGACACATGTTGCTGGGCACTGGCGATTCTCCACCCGCGCCTGAACTGCAGGCTCTTGTTCACGTCACTATCAGTTCAGAGGTCGTGGCGAGCGGAACTAACTACTAAAACAGCAGGCAATAAAGTACATGTCATCGCTGCAGCTATGTGCTGTCACATAAAAAACATGAGGCCACTAGCCTCTGACCGTAACGTGACATGTAAATGTCCCGGCCATGCAGCGTATTTTACGAAACCATCAGTGCGTTATTTATTTCTAGAAGTTAAAAAAAAATAAGTGTGTATAAATGACATAGGGTCTATCACCAGACACACTCGTCAGGGATGACTGGCCCAGAAGCCTTCCGTCACTCGCCAGGACGACAGGACCAAGAGGGCAGCGACTAAGCCTGGAGGAAGCCTAGGAGAGTAGTGCTAAGGCCCATTAGGCCAACGCGTTGTAAACCGACCCTCTGTAATCCTTGTAAACCCTAATCAGGGGTACTCATATAAACTCCTGGCGTGGAACCCTAGAACCATCCGATCTAATCTTCACCAGCTCGCAGTCGCCATAGCTTACTCGTGAGCCACCTATTGTAATCTCTCAATCAATACAAGCAAAGCAGAAAGTAGGCCTTTTACTCTCCGAATGGGCTGAACCTGGGTAACTCCGTGTCCCAATGCAATCTCGATCCATAGATGGCTACGTCTCTCTTGCTCCACACCTCTGAAGTGCTGCACCCTGTAGCACCTGTCGTGGTCACATCCACGACAATGGCGCCCACCGTGGGGCGTGGGACGTCAGGCCTCAGATCTGCGGCGAGACCCTACTCGCCAATCTACCAGCCAATCGCCACCGGCCGGATGATCGCCACCGGCGGCTTTCTCCACATCCAGCCGAGCAGCTATTGCCCAGCTTCGGTGCCAGTCACCCACGCCGTCATGGTTCAAATCGGCACGATCAACCTGTTCGTTGGCTTCACGGGAGCCACCGATCCGATCTAGTCGGCGGGAGATTCCACCGTTCGCCTCAGTCCGCCGCGCAACTTCTTCATCGCCGGCTAGATCTACACCGCCACTCTCTCGGTCTCAGGAGACTACTGCACCGAGGACGACGTCGCCCTGCTCGACGACGCCGACTCGACAGCCGCCGCCTCGGTTGCCGGCTCCATTACCCCGGCCTCAGTCGCCTATTCGATCGTCTCGATCTCCAATTCGGGCGACTTCGAGGACAACTCCATCCTCTCGCTCTTCGACTACGAGTCGGAGTCGGAATCTGTCGAGCTCACCTGACCCCCACCCACTCGCCATGTTGCCATCCTCATGGCTGGCGAGCAGCACAACCCGCCACCGCCAGATCCATTCTTCACGCCGATCCCAGCAAACATGTCTCCGGAGGACCTCGACAACCACCGCAGAACCCTCGAGGCAGCCCTGGAGAAGGACCTAGAGGAGCGCAGGAAGTTCCGACTAGAACAGCAATCAGCAAACGCGCTCTCCAACTATCGTCAACGCTGCATGCTATTGTGCGTCGACCCCAACTACCCGTTACGGTCACTCAATTTCGACAACGACCCCCAACGCGCGACGAATGCCGAGTGCGGCCATAACGTCGCGCCCGATGGGAGTCGCCCGGGCGGGAGCCGACGAGCTCCACCACCACGACCTCTGCAGCCACCGCCAAATCAGCAACGCGTCCCGCAGCAGGAGGTCGACGCGAATGGGCTCCCTCTCCACTCGACCCCGATGGAGAACGTGGTCGCCACCCAAGTCCCGTCCAAGGTCTAAATCCCACCGGTGAAGACGCGGTTAACATCCGCTACTGCCAAGCCCTAATCGCCAAAGCAGTGGAGCAGCAGTACGCTCACGCGGACTCGCAGGGTCGGATGTACTCGCGCTCGTCCGCCAGTCGCGCAGCTTCCTCAGCCGCCGTGCATGCGAACGCCAATCGCGCGGTCGCCAATGCGCAAAACTGCCCGCCGCCAGACCTGCGAGCCCTGCGACGGGAGGACACGCTCATTCCACCAATGAGCCACGTCCCGAGTGCCACATGATCGCCGCCAAAGGCCAGCCGATCGACGCGCGTACTCACATTAGCAATGACCAGGCATGGCGAGCTCGCCAAACAGGCGACCTGCGCCACACCATCAACAACAATCGCGTTAGTCACACTCGCCACGACCCGACCGCAGAGCAGGTGCGTCGAGGCTCCTTCACGCCCATTGGGCCCGCATGCTTTGGCCCCATGGTTAGGGGCGAGCCCTACCCAGAAGGGTTCAAAGGCCCAAGAGATGTCGAAAAGTAAGACCCTCACTCCTCCCATGAGTCGATGTTGTTTGAAGGGAGGGCGTTGAACCATTGGCGAGTGGTCCCTTCCATTATCAGGGGCAGGTAACGGGCGTTATTGATGGTCTGCAGTCAAAACAAGATTGGGACACCGTAAGAAAAACCTTCTTCTCCGAGTTGCATACTCAAAGCGGCAGCCATAGCATTGTCATAACGAATGAAAAAAGTGTCGCCAAACATTATGTAGATGATAAAGAAGACAAGCTGCTCAAAGTCAAACTCCTTAGGGATCGTGACTCCTTTCGCCTTCCCTTGGTAAAGTTTACGTACCATAACCATGGTGTCTAACTACTACATATATTATCGTACCACTTCCATCTCTTTCTTTTTGCTAGTATAGTACCACTTCTAATTGATTTATACTGCATTTGTTTAAAAACACCGTCTCTGTTTTGATTGGTCAAGATAAAGCTTTGGCTAATAATTAGTACTTTATTAATACGTGGTTTATGTGACTTGAAATTGATATAATTAGATCTGTATGCATAGGTGTGACTATGATTTTGTATCACATAAACCACATATTTGTGTAATATAATGCACCAGAAATTTTAAGTGCTACATACAACATTTTGTTTTGCAAGAACAAACGATAGTATTGCCTAGTCCCTAATTTCGGCTCATACTTGCTGTAAGAATTTAAAAGTTGACTGCAGGCATCACATGATAACACATTCTATATTTTCAGACGGGGAATAGATGTATGCTCGTTTTTTCTTACTTTGGTGTCTTTTATGTGGGTAACGTGCCTGTTGTTAGCATGGGGGCAGATACCATCAGACAAAACAATGAGTGCATAGTATTTCAAGGAAAGTAATAAAACGACAAATGTATATACTACCTTCATCCCAAGACTTAAATTTTATATTTTTTTAGAAAAGTCAAAGCAAGTAAAGTTTGACCAAAATTATAGAATAATGTATCAATAAATATGATATTTTGTAGATAGCACATGAAAATATATTTTATTATCTATCTAATAATATTAATTTTGTATTTCACATGTTAATGATTTTTTATAAAAACTTAGTCAAACTTAACATAGTTTGACTTTCTGAAAAAAAATATAGGCCTTAAACCTTAGGATGGAGGTAGTATATACCACAGCTAATACAACTTAGGCCCCGTTTGGATTGCCGGTTTTCTGGATGAAACCAACGTTCTTTACACTTCAGAAAAATAAGGATTGGGGCTAGAAAGCTTGCGTTTAGAATCCCGGTTTTAGGCCCGTTTAGAACCGTTGGATCAGAATTAAAATCCACCCTGGATCAGAATTCCAATCCGGCTGATCGAACCGAAGGTGAGCGAAGGTGTGCTGCCGCCGCCGTCCCGGCTTCCGCGTGCAAGGAGAGACGGCGCCGCTGCCGGCCGTGCATGGAGGAAGACGCCGCTGGCCGTTTGATCGTTCCAGTCGCTTCCCCGTCGCCGCCGCCACTGAGCGAAAGGCTGGCACTAGAGAAGGCGTCGGCGTCCAACTCTGATGCATCCGATGCATCTTCCAAGTTCCAGCGTCTGGTTCCGCTTTGCTGACCCAGCCCTCCTCTTCCAGCTAGGTTAAACTCTCGATCTTGGCTTTTCTCCTTTCGGTTTACAACCGTTCCAAACAACCGATTTTCAGGCTAGAAAAAAACCGACGGTACCACATGGTTCTATCGTGATTAGTAAGATACAGCGGTTGTCAATTTCCAGGTGAGTTAGTTTATTCCACTGCCAAACGAGGCCTTAACAGTTTTGTATTACTAATCGCAGGATCCTGATTTCTTTGTTGGGCGTGTGGAAGAACAGTGTGTCATTAAAGAAGAACTACGGAGACCCGGGGTGAGTTCCCTGTGGGGTATTGCTGGTGTCGGGAAATCAGCACTGGTCAGGTACATGTACGATGTGGTTTTATACGACAGAGAAACGCAACGTAAGATGAGCTGGGTGGATGTGCCTCGTCCATTCCGTCTGATGGAATTCTCTCGCCGCTTACTTTTGGGTTTTTATTCCAAGGATCTTCATGCCCAGGAAACTGCAGCAGTTGGCATCATGGAAGGTCAAGACACAATTCAAGCGTGCTGTCACTTTCTTCAGCAATACGTTTGTACTATTGTTATCGATGGTCTAAGATCCACTCATGATTGGGATTCGATTAAAGCTGCCTTTTTATCGGAGCCTACTCAAAGCAGCAGCATCATTGTCATTACAACTGAAGAAACTGTTGCCACACATTGCGCGCTTGACAACCGTAGAGTGCACAACATTAAGGGCCTAGATGCTAAGGATGCCCTTCGTCTCTTCAAAGAGGTACGTGCTATAAAAGTTTACACTCAACCATATGCATACATAAATTTCGATGTAAACAAAAATATGCATCGGTTCCACTGTGTGGTAATCTGATAGATAATTTTTGTACCAACATTACTAAAACTCTCAAGTTCAAGTTGTAGGCAAACATGAATCATCAGATCTATATGGATGGGACCACCTGGGTTGCCAATGCATGATAGCTATGCACATCGATATATAGGTGCATTTATGGTAATCCATGTATGCTGAATTGTACAACGGACTTCCTTTAAATAAAAAAATCGAAAAGGAGAGTACGGGTGTGTTTGGATTGCTACCAAACCATACCCTACCAATTTTTTGGCACGTGTTTGGTGTTTGCCCAAGATTGCCCATATGTTGGTTAAGCTATTCCTTGCCCACATGTTGGCCAACATTGGCTAAAAAATTGAACTAGGGTAAGTAGTGGAGCATTGGCAAGCCAAAAAGTTGGCAACTATCCAAACAACAACCAATCTTTTGGTCATGACCAAAAAATTGGTAGGGTATGGTTTGGTAGCAATCCAAACACACCCTAAATGGCACACCCACTTGGCCGTTTACCGATGAGGGTGCTGCCACTTTCCCACGAGGTGACGATGCGCCTTCCTACGCGGTAACCATATTCCACTGCCCGCTCTCTTCCCTCCAGCTGCTCCACTCACCGACGCACAACAACGATGGCGAACAAAAATGAGGCCAGCGGCGGTGGGGCGGGGAGGAGCTAGCCGCACATGCCCAATATAGGCTCCTCATCCCAGCAGATACTAGCTTTCATGGTGGTTGGCACATTAGCAAGGGCGGCCTCATCGTGCCGCCGCTTCCAACCGGTCGGTTCCTAGAGTTGCTTATCATCCAGTGCCGCGACACCCTCTCCGAGGAGGAGAGGGCCGACCACTCTTTTGACTCCGACAGCGAGCTTTGGCTGGAGCTCCTCGCGTTGGAGTGGTGGGCCGTTGTCGACAGCTACGACTGCCCTTACCCGCTCGGCCAGAAGAACAGGAAGGGGAGGCACCAGTGGTAGAGAGCACGTGACTTCGACGAGGTCTTTAACTACTGTCATGCAAGGATTGCGCCACCTGCACTGACGTCGGCCACACTGACGTCTGCCGCACCAACGATGGGAAGCTCGGTGTCTTCCTCGCGGTGCTCGGGATCCTCTACCTCCTTACGCTCGGGGATACCTCTCCTCATCCCCAAGCCAGAGGGGGGTTCGGCGCCACCGCCCTCACGGCGCGGGTCTTATGTGACTTCGTGGCGGTCTACACTAGGCATCGTCTTCCAGCCGCCCAAGGATGAGACGTTGCCATCTCCACCACGGGTCCAACTTTATTTGCGACGGCTAAAGAAGGAAAAGAAGCCGAAGATAGAGTCGCAGGCGTTCAGACCGAAGAAGGAGCCGGTCGTGGCATAGCCAGCGTCGGCGTGCATTTTCCCGCGTAAATTCCATGTGCTTTTTTTCTACCGAAAATTATAAATAGTGGCATGCACATTTATTACTTGTCGTGTGTGGAACCCACTCCACTAGTAGATTTTGGCAGTGGCCTGCCAACATGGGCACGCCACTAGTATGTCCACTATTAGTGGCGTTGGGGCGCCACACAACCAGTAATTGTTAACATAATTGTTACAACTGGTGTCATATTGGTGGCTTGTCGGATGCACACCACTAGTGTCCAAAATGCAACACCACTAGTAGGCTATTATCTACCAGTGACCATTCTCTATATAAGGAGTTCCCTCTCGAATAGGAATGTGGGACTAAACTTTAATCTCACCCCTTGAATCGGCCAATGAGAATTTCAGAATTTGTATTGACTATGGAAAGTCCAACATCAAATTCCAACATAATATACTATGGAGCTCCTTATATGTTCATTTTTTCATATATTATTTCAATCCTTTAATCGTAAGTAGCAGTGTTCTTTTGCATTCTCCATTCCATACTGAAATTTATTTCTTCAGAACTGATTTAGACCTCTTGCCTTTTTTGTAGTTAAAGCTTGATTTTGGCGATAGAATCAAAATGATCTTAACAGAACTTAGTTAATGTTGCTTCCAAACAGAATTTTTATAATATACATAATTTCTGAATTTCAGATAGCTAGGTGCTCTCGGCGATTGGCTTCCAAGATGGATCGTGTAAAACTTATCATAGCCAAGTGTGGCGGACTTCCCCAAGTAATATCTGTTATAGCCCAGAAAATATCTCAGACAAACAGTCGGTATGACCCGGAAACAGCCTTGGCAACCATATTAGGTGATATATGTGATGACTTTATGGGCAGGCTGGAGACAGACCCAAGATTCAATGAATTGAAAGATCTATTTAGTTGGATGCAATCCTACTTTGATGCTTGTTCAGATTCACTCAAGCCATGTATCTTCTATCTCTCAGTCTTTTCAGCTGACAAGAGAATTAGGCGAAGGCGGTTGCTAAGGCGGTGGATTGCCGAGGGTTACTCGAGGGACACATCTGGTGGTGGTACCGCGGAAGAGAATGGTGAAAAGTTGTTTGCTGATCTTGCTGAGTCAAGCATAATCCAGTTGACACAGACACCAAGCAGCAATGACAAAGTCGATGATGACGTGTGCCAAGTCAATGGTTTCTTCCGTGAATACATAATCTCTCGGCCCATGGAAGATAACCTTGTGTTTGCACTTGAGGGATGTTGCAGCATCAACTCTCAACGTGCCGGACAACACCTCACCATAAGGAATAGTTGGGACGGAGACGAGATTGTATTCAAAAGCATCGACTTCACACGACTACGGTCTTTGACTGTGTCTGGGGCGTGGAGGCCATTCTTCATCTCTAATGATATCAATATGGAACTGCTTCGCGTGCTTCATCTGGAGGACACAGACTCAGGTTTGACGGATCATGTCCTGGAGCAAATCAGGAAGCAATTGCCTCGTCTCAAGTTTCTCTCCGTGCGTGGATGCAAAGATATTACCCGTCTGCCCGATTCATTGGGTGGCTTAAGGCAATTGCAGACTCTAGATATCAGACACACCAAAATAGCCATACTGCCACATTCCATTATCAAGCTTGTAAAATTGCAATATGTTCGTGCTGGTACCAATCATGTAACAACGAGTGAAGGTGGCAATGCAGGCCGACCATCCCCGGATGAGGACGACTGTGAATCAACATCATCAGAGGACAGCTTGTCGTCAGAGGAAGATGATGTTGGCACAATGGAAGGCACAAGCAGAAGCCAACCACCACCAGCAGGGGATGATGGCATGAGCATAAACTATGATGATACTAGCAGAAGACCACAAGAAAACGATGATCATCCAAGAAAATGTAGGAGCAAGGCGTGCAATGCAGTGGTGTCGTATTCCTGCAGTTGGTGGTCCAAGAAGAAGTTATGTGCAAGCCAACAGATTGATATCAATTTCGGTGTTGAGGCACCTGCTGCAGGTATTGGGAAGTTGACGGCCTTGCAAACTTTTGGTGTTGTGAATGTGGGTGGTGCACGTGGGAAGTCCGTCCTCAAAGAGCTCAACAAGCTTACACAGCTGCGCAAGCTCGGGGTGTGCGGCATCAACCGGGTAAACTGGCAGGATTTGTGTTGTAACATCTTGGGCCACGGCCATCTCAAGTCATTGTCAGTGCATCTCGACAAGGATGATGATGGAGAAACTTTCTTTTCATCTACGAGTGCCATGTTCTCTAGCCTACCCAAGAACCTAAAGAGCCTTAAGCTATACAACGGGGATGGACATGGGAATGTGCTTGTACCATGGGTCTGGATCAAGCAGCTTGGCAATCACAGGAATCTCACAAAGGTAAATCTCGGGCTGACAATATCGACCCAAGATGACATTGACAGATTTGAAGAATTTCCCGATCAAATTATGTTTCGTCATATTTGTGTCAAGCCGACTCAAGATTGTGAGCTCCATTATTATACGAAGTATATAGGATGGTATGGCTTGGGATGCCAAGTCCTCAAGATTGATTGTGGTAGCTACAAGTTAGTGTTTGCTTTTGAAGGTTGGATAGTAAAGGATGTTGAGGTGCTGGTGGTCCATTGCTCTAGTACGGAGTCGTCACTGGAACTTTCTGGCTAGAGCGGCTGCGGAGCCTCAAGGAGGTCGTGTTGAAGGGCTCCTACAGCGAATCAGTGAAGCAGCACTTGCAGGAGCAAGTTGACCAGTATGAGGGAACTGTGTTGAAGCTGGAAGACGGAGAGAGCCATCAATCTCGGGAACCAAAAGACCCTGCTGCCCCTTGTGCGTGCTGCCACACTTGCGCGTCGTGTTGCTTCAATGGCATCGCATCCACATGCAAGTAGCAGCAATTATGTGTGTTCATTCACAGTCGAAGAACCAGATCTGGTTGATCGTTATGGTATTCGAAGCACTCAGCATCAATAAATAAGCGCAAGTCAGCTTGTACGCACAGATACTGCTCCAGGAAATGTGTGTGTGTTCTTTTGATTAATCAAAATTCTCAAACTGTTGGTATTTCGAGTATATTTTGTTCTTGTGCAAGCTTATCGATCCGGTAATTGTAGCTCCGTGAGTTTGTTTTCGGTTGGACCAAAATACGCATGTACCGAACAATCTGCCGAGATAGGCACGTGCAATAACCAAAGCTAGCAGCAGCTTGATGGATCTGCAAATAACCGACTCGATCGGTGATGCATGCATTATGTATACGACTGATTGCATTTCTAACAGCCGCCTTCTCGTGCAGTTCGCACTCCAAGACTCCGAGTTCGCCATGGGCTGCACGGCCGTGACGAAGCAGGCGTCGGGGTGCTCGCGGCGGCCCAACCGCTCGAGCCAACGGCGGCGCCAAGAGCTCGCGCGGCCTCGTGCACAGCACCTGCTCGCGATTTGGTGCACATCATCTGCCTCGGCGCCGACAAGCGCCTGCTGGACCACGCGTGTGGGCGGCCGGCGTGCGCGCCATGGAGGCATCCCCCGTGGTGTAGGAGCTCGAGGCCAGGAGGGCCACGGCGCCACAGCAGCTCCACGGGCTGGAGGCGCCCACGGCCTGTTTGAGGAAAGAATGCATTTGTTGGCATCCTGTAGGTCGTGCGCACGTTGGCCACGGCCTGCTCCTCTTTGTCGCGTGGCTGCTCGGAGGCCTCCGCAACGTGGTTGAGGACGAGCTCAACACCCTCGCCGCTGACCCGCTTCAATGGCTGCTACTGAGGAGGCGGACGTCCATGGCGTGACTGGGCTCGCGCAGCCCCTATCGCACATAATGTGTTTGTGGAAACGTCGGCGCAAGTGAGATATTGCCGTTTCTTCTTCTTCTTCACTGATTGCCTTTCTCCCGTTCTCTAGCAGCATGTAGATCTCGAGCCGGCCTTGTACCTCAAACACATTATGTGCTTAACTTTGGCTGCACCAATTTCTTCACTAGAGAAACATTGCACAGGGTTCAGACTTCTTCAGACAAACTAATTTGCCACATCTGGCTGTCATCCCTGAATTAAGTTCAGGTAGGACTAGGATTACTAGCAGACAGAATTTAGTCTGTGCAAGAGAGCTATTTTTCTTCATCGATTCGATTAACCGTTTCGTCACACAGTCTAGACCACTGGCAGAGTATATTAGCTTTACTGTATGTACAGATTGGGAGACTAGAAGCACAACACTGAGTTTCTTCAGACAAGGCGAGCGTGACACCGGCAGAAGAAGACCAGATTCTCTAATGGTGATAGAGACGCTCTTCTATGTGAAGGGTCGTTGCTTGCTATTCGGTTTCCTTTAATTTCATGTTAGATTGCCTCCCTCGCGTTTATCCACAGAACTCAACTCTGATCCATCCATCCATGTTGCTCTCCTCCTTAATTAGTAGTCGCCTTGTCTCTCTACAGAAATGAAAATAAAAGGCAATTATACAAGTGTTTGGATTGTGTAGACCACAACCAGCCCGTTGCATTATTTAGCTGACTACTCCCACTAGCCCGGAATAATCATCATCATCAAACACACCAGAATGGAATCTTTAGTTGCAGACAACAGACTGAGTGGCTGATGAATGAATCTGCTTATTCTATAGTTAAAGTATACATCATGCTGCCCAAACAAAACAAAAAACAAAAAACCAGTAACATTTTATTCTCTGGGCCGCGACTTGTTGATTTTTCGTTTTCGGCTTCGATGTCCGTACCTAAGGGAGCGGGCGACGCAGGGGGCGATTCAAATTTTGAATCCCACTTGCCGGAGCTACCGGCGGTGAGACCGGTGGCGGGCGGCGGTGAGCTTCAGTCCGCGCCATCCCGGGGGTGCCGGGGCAGGTTCTGGGCGCTAGCGCAGCTCGTGGAGGATTGGGATTCCGAAGATGGGGAGGTTTCGGTGGACGAGGAGGGTGCGGGTGGGTCAAATCTAGAGCTAGGGAGCTCGCAGAGGCGACCACCGGCGGCTACCCTCGACGGAATTGTCCAGCGAGCGGAGGAGCTCGGGGGCTCCCTCCGACATCGGATACGCTCGGCCTTCGCGCCCGGTGGCAGGGGCTCCAGGTTTGGGAGCTCGCCGGCTTGTCGGTTTGTGAGGCTGGGGGATGCTCGGGAACCTAGGCGGCGCGATGGTGGTCGGTCTCCGTCTAAGGTGGCGCACCTCAGTTGGCCGGTGGCGGTGGCTACGCTGCTGGAGGCGGAGACAGAGTCGCGGCCGACGAAGGAGTCGGTCTCCCAGGGGCGGACCGGTCGGCGGGGACTGGGCCGTCTGCTACTGGGCCGGTGCGTGTTGGGCCGGGGGGGGGGTTCTATTGGCAACGGATAGTGCGGTGTCGCTCACGGAGGGTCTGTCTGAGCCAGGGCGCCGGCCCGCGTCGCCATGGGTGGATAGTGGGCCAGGCAGCCCAGCCGGGCGTGTCCGTTACAAGCGGTTGTGGATGCCATCGGGTTGTACCAATCCGGGATTAGGGTTCGTTGCCAGGCAGAGAGTGAGGTAAGGCAGAGACTTTCGAATCCTGTCGCGCTACCTCCTCCGTCCCCTGCGCGCGTCTCCTACGTCGAGGACCTTGGCCGGCGCGGGGCGTCGCGTGGCCGAGAGGATTGGAACTCGCAGCCGCCGCGGTGGCGCGAGCAGCGGAGGTAGGAAGAGGAGAAGCGGGACCAGTACTGGCAAGATGAGGTCGGGGTGGCACAGGGGGAGCGTGCGGCCGGTGGTCAGGGAGACGAAGGCGGGCATGGCCAGCGCCAGGTGCAGAAGAGCCGAGGCAATAAGACGGCGGGTGCGGCAGGGCCGTCACAACCGAAGGGCAAGGCGAAGGCCGCGGTGCAGAGGACAGGGCCCCTGCCGGCGGGAGTGCTTCAAGTGTGGCCGGGGAGGTCACTTCCAATATGAGTGCACGTATGAGCCCTTGTGTGTGTTGTGCAGCGGCGAGGGACACTCCTCGGCTAGCTGTCCGACTAGGGGTAGGTCGCTAAAGCTCCAGACCATGGGGCAAGCCATTATCGGGGGAGGCTTCTTCAACATCGACGTCGAGCCTTTGAGGTCCGGGCAGCGGAAAGGGGAGATTTTCTCGGCTGTGATCAAATTCAACACGGTGCCACTTTCGAAGGAGCAATTGTTAGATGAGCTCAAGCATTTGGTTGATGAGATGTGGGATTGGCAAGTCAAGCGGGTCTCGGAGACCGAATTCTCGTTGGTGTTCCCGACCAGACAGACCCTCAGGTTGTGCACGGGCAGAGGGAAGCTCTACCTCCCCTTGTGCAAGATTGAGACCGAGATTCGGGAGGCCTTCTATGCGCCATTGATGTTGACGACCTCTCGTTGTTGAAGTGGGAGACGGAGCCGGTCAGGGTTCGCTTCCAGTGCCGTACCCAGAGCGGATCAAGGGATCAGTGCAAGTCTTTGTCAATGGGGAAGGTTTCACGGTCGGCGTTCAGGCAAAGCGGGGCCCGGGGGGTGGGTCGGGAGGGGGGTCAGGAGCGCCACCTCCTCCGCCGCTGGATAGGGAAGACGATGATGACTTCTCGGGTGATGGGTCTACGGACAATGAATGGAATAAGCATGGGAGAAGGAAGAAGGTGGATCAGCCGGATGCTCAAGAGAAAGGGAGAGCGGGGACGCTCGACATCAAGGGAGGCAAAACCTCCGGGAAGAAGGCGGCAGGGTTGAGGAGCGCCCCAGTCGCGGGGCGGGTGTGGGAGGGACCCAACCTACCGAAGACTTTCGACCAGTACAGCTCCAACTTGGAGATGGGGGTCTCCCCGATGCAGCTGGGGCTGTTCTCGAAGTCCTTGGGCACGACGCCGGCGACCGAGGTGGGTGATGGTAAGGAGGGGGTGGTGGCTGAGGAGTCGCTCATCTCGACGGAGGCAGGCTCGCAGGTGATGGACCCGCTGGCGTCCTATGTGGCGGACAACCATCTGCCGGTGGGGCCCCCTACCAAGGTTGCGAGGACGGGCAAGAGGGAGGCTGTGTCGGAGGTGCGTGCGCTGGAGGTGGTGGAGTATGTGTAGTCGGTGGAGAGTGACGGGGAGCGGTCGACCGTGCGCCCAGACCTGCGGACGGAGGTCACTCTGGTGACTCCTATCCCGCAGGCTAAGCGCACGCCGACGATCCTGTACGCGAGGAAGAAGAAGGTGGCCGGGGTCACGGCGACATGCAAGAGCGTGAGATGCAAGGGGGCAGCTAGAGCCACACCGGTCATGGAGAAGGCGTAGAGGAGGGCGAGCGAGAAGAACCTCGAGGCCGTCATCAACAAGGACAAGTCTCAAGGTAATGACTACACCCTCCTCGATTCCCTCTCCGATTCCCATCTAGAGTTGGTTGCTACGGACAGTTGTGTGGTGTTCAACCCAAGGGGGGTTCGAAGGGGGAGGCCCTATCACTCATTAGGGCCAAAGAGCTTGCGCAAGCTGCGTTGGCGGAGGCGGCGGATGCCCGCTTACAAGAACATGAGGCGGTGGCTGCGGCTGCCCGGGAGGCGGCTGCGGCGGTCAACCACCCGACGGTAGGGGATGACGGCGGTGAGGTACCAGACCCCATGATCGGGGGCAGATCCCGGAGGTGGATGGCTTGGCTGATGTGTGTGTGCAGCTGGGTTTGGTGTCGGGGCGGGGCAGAAGGAAGGCTGCGGCCTCACGCACTTGCAACAAGAAAGCTAAATTGGTGCCGAGGAGGAATCAGTTTAAGAAGGGGAGAGCGGAATGATGGGTCTTATCTATAATATTTGAGGTTTTGGATGACAAGGGTACCAGACTCAACTCCGCGAATATATGCTTAAGGAAAGGGTTGACATCATTGGGCTGCAGGAAACAGTGAGACAAAACTTCTCCACGTCGGAGCTCAGGAGCCTTGAGTGTGGAGGTCTCTTCGCTTGGGATTGGGTCCCGGCGATGGGCAGTCTGGGGGGATGCTCTTGGGTTTCAGGGATGAACGATTTGAGGTGGGGTCCTGGAAGAAAGGGGAATTCTTCATCAGTGCGAAAATTTGGCAGCGCAACATCAGACTAAAATGGCGCTTTATGCTGGTGTACGGCCCGGACGACCACTCGAGGATAGGGGATTTCCTCAATGAGTTGGCTCGCGAGGTGGGGACTTGCTCTACTCCGCTGGTCATTCCGGTGACTTCAACTTGATCAGGTGGATGGAGGATAAGAGCAATGACAACATTAACTGCCCTAGGGTGCGCGGTTTAACGATGCCATTGCGCCTCTATCGCTCAGGGAACTTAACCGTGTAGGGGCACGGATTAACTGGACTAACCGACAACGGGCGATGATCCGTTCTGTTTTGGACAGGGTCTTTGTGTCCTCGTCGTGGGAACAGAGGTTCCCATTGTGCTCTCTGACGGCGGTAACACGGATTGTGTCTAATCAGAACCCCCTGATCTTAGTCGATGGGGAAAAGGGGATCTTGTTGAAGCCCAGGTTCTTTTTTCAGACTTGGTGGCTAGGGGTGCCAGGCTTCCAGGATATGGTGTCCGATAAGATTAGGGAGTGTATCACGGGGAAGGGTCCCCGCCGTAGCAGTGTTGATCTGTGGTAGTGCATCTCCCGGGTTCTCCATCAATTTCTGAGAGGTTGGGGAGCCAACATGGGGAAAATGAAACATGAAGCCAGGGAGAGTTTGCTCAGGCGGGTGCAACAGCTTGACGCCCTGGCAGACTCGCAAGGGCTGGATGAAGAAGGTGGGCACTCAGGTACCATCTGGAAGACCAGATTGTGAACATGGATGGTTTGGAAGAGGAGTATTGGCGGCAGAGGAGTCGGTTGCGATGGACTCTGCAGGGAGACGCTTGTACGGCCTTCTTCCAAAATGCGAGAGGGGTCAGACAGGGGGACCCACTATCGCGGATACTTTTCGACTTTCTCGTTGACTCCTTGGCGGCTATCATTGTGCTAAGGAGGCAGGACATATACATGGGGTGGTGTTGTGGGTATACTTCATGGGTGTACCATCGACAGTGCCTAGATCCGGCAAGCCCGGGTGGCCCATAGACGGTGATGGTGGCATATGGCCCATCGGGCGGCCTAGTTGCTGTAGATCAAGATGGATGAAGTCCAGCCCATCGACCCTGGAAGTCAGATCCGGCCTGGCCCATTAGGGGTAGCCGGATCCAATACGACATATAAGGAAAGGCGGATCCTTGACGTGCACGGCAATGTAATATTCCGTAGTTAGGCAACTTGTTTTCCGGCTAGGACTCTCCTTGTAAACCCTAGATCCGTGCGCCTTTATAAGCTAGATCCTGGGAGCCCTAGAGGCACAACCACAACTCATTGTAACAACGCGAAAGCGCCGGATAGTTCCAGACAAGCAGCAGTAGGCCCTGTCATCGTGCAGGTGTTCCGAAGCTGGGTAAATCGCGTACCAGTGTACCACTGTCCCGAGTACTCTCCGCCCCATGGCCTCTACTTCTTCTTCCCCTCGTGAGGATCCCTCCTCCGAGGTACCGTCGAATAGGCAACGACAGTTGGCGCCCACCGTGGGGGCGTCTGGAGGCCGGAACCGGGAGGGTTCCACCATGGGAAGCTACGACGACTCCATCGCCGTGGGGCGTGTCCTTTACGCTGGAAATTTTCCGATCGTCCCCCAGGACGAGTGCTGGATTCCGGCTAAAACCGATCCCATCAAGCTCTCCATCGTCCTAATCAGCAGCATTCACATCTTCATCGGCGAGACTGTCGATTCCGACGGAAACGTCCTATAAAGTCACGCTGACGTGACCGCCGCTGAGCAGGACGCGGTCGCGAAGATCCGATCTGAGACGCAGGAACTTCCTAAAGAAGATTCCGCCTTAGATCTGGAAATTTCAAAACCCACCCAATCCGCCCCTGAGCAGGAAACTACGGTGGAAGACCAATGCAGATCCGCCTGGGTCTCCCAGCTATTAGAGAAGCAAAGGTGCCACTTCGTGCACTTCCTCGCACATACCGCAGGAACCGCCCCTCCTCAGGAAGGAGCCGGACCCATGCAGGTTGAAGCTACCGGAGACAGCGACGTTCCGGATCAGCAAGAGGTTGCCGGAGACAGCGACGTTCCGGATCAGCAAGAGGATGCCGGAGACAATGAAGAATCAATCCTGGGGAACTTAATCCCAACCTCAGACGATGCTACCACCTTGGACACAGAGGAGTATGATGGCCTCATCAAGGAGCTGGATGGTGACGAGGAAGCTGAAGCAGAATCCGCTCCGCCTAAGCAGGTCCTTGCAACCATAACAGGGCTGGAGCATGAAACTGATGAAGAAGCAACTCACTAGTGGAAAACGGGGTAGGCCCGGTTCATTTGGGCCTTTAGTCCCGGTTTCCAAACCGGGACCAATTAGGCGGGACTAAAGGTCCCCCCTTTAGTCCCGGTTGTAAAACAAACCGGGACTAAAGGTCCCGCCACGTGGGCTGCTGGCGCGCGTCGAGGAAAAAACCCTTTAGTCCGGTTTGTAACACGAACCGGGACTAAAGGTTATTTTGTTATTTTTTTATCTATTTGGTTCCCAATTATTTTTCGCTCCTCTTTTTTTTCCTATGTTTTCAGAATTTCTAGTATTTCAGTTATTTAACTAGTTTAGTTTCTAACTCCACTTAATCTCTAACTACCCTTAATCTCTAGTCAAATTACTTACTCGTGGTCCAACTTCCCGCTCGGTCACCCATCCTCCCACTACTACTAGCACGCTTAACTTCCAAGTTCCTTTCCCATCCCGCTTCCAAGTGCTTCGCGCATGTTGTGATACTAGTATCATATCAATTGTTGGTCGATGTTACACTTATTTATTATTCGAATTCCAAATAATTATTTTAATAAACAAAACTAATAACGTACATGTTGTGGTAATGGTATTATAATTATAATTTTTTTAATCTGTATTATAATTGTTTTTTTAATTTATTATTTTTTAATATTTTTTTGCCAAACTTGAAAATTTGAAAATCTAAAAAATTGGCTAACTTTATGGTTAAGTAATAGTAATCTTTATGCATGATGTAATTATTATTTTAAAAAAATTTAAAAAATAAAATTCCGAATTTCTGGTAAAAACTAAAATCTTCCTGCTTTCATATTTTCATTTGGAATTTTGAGAATCTAAAAATTGGCTAACCGGGTTATTGCGGTTTTACCATTTTTCAAAACATTTTTGCAAAATAAGTGAAAATTCAAATTTGTTAATTTTCCCTAATAGTAGGTTGCATAACATACAAGAATCCGAAAACATTTTATTTTTTGAATTTTGTATCATTTTCTTTTCTATTTTACGGTGTTAAAAAAGGCGATCCACGGGGGGGGGTGGAGGTGCATGGGGAGGCAAAAAACCCTTTAGTCCGGTTCGTAATACGAACCGGGACTAAGGTAGACTTTAGTCCGGTTGGTAATACGAACCGGGACTAAAGGGCCATAGACCACCCTTTAGTCCCGGTTTGTATTACCAACCGGGACTAAAGGGTCCAAACGAACCGGGACTAAAGGGTTTTCATGATGAACCGGGACCAATACCCCCTATTGGTCCCGGTTTGGTTCAAAACGGGGACTAAAGGGTGGGACGAAAGGCCTCTTTTCCACTAGTGACTCCGACCGACGTTAGACTCCCAGGCCCGTCCAACTCGGAGACTCCGCCTTCACATCCGCGTTACCGCGTTATGCCGGATTCCGGAGAAGGGCGTATCTCCGAACACGGGGAAAACATGTCCGCAGAAGAGCTCATCGAACAGGCAGGCCGAGGCGCTATCGCACACTCGGAAATCCTCAACAAGCCAATAACTCCGGATGAAGCCGCAGATCCCGAAGCTCTAGAAGCAAAAAGGAAAGAAATGCTGGCCACCGCCAAAGTATTTGCCAACACCGCAGTAGCAATGCTGGAGGAAAGGCAAGAGGCAGAAGAAGTGATGGAAAGTTTCCTCAAAAGAGGGCGCGAAGCCGCAGAATGCTTGGCAGAGGCCAAGAAACTCCGAGCACGATGGGAAACCATCATGGAGGATGCTAGCAAGAAAGCAGATAGGATCCGACAGGAGGCCATTGGCCCTCGCAAGATCAACTTCGCGACCCCTACAAACCAGTAGCCGCTCACAACTCCAAAGGACAATATGAAGAAAGCTGCGGAGATCCTTGCCAAGAAAGATGAGGAAATCAACATCGCTCACCTCCGCACACTCGTGGCTTCAGCAATGAAGCAACAGAGTAAGGCAGACACTTCGTGCAGGTTGGAATCCAATCCGGAACTATGTGTATCCACCGCGCAGAAGGACGCCTCCGGAAGGCATCATCGTGATGATGAATCACGCACCGAATCCATGGAGCGCAGAAGAAGAACCAAAGAACATCCAAATCCGATCCCCGTACCATCGAAGACACCTCCGACGGACCCAAAAAAGGGAAATGATCCGATGTACACTGGAAGGGACAAGTACCGGAACCCATCACCTCCACCGCGGAACCCGCGTCCTCCTCCACCACCTTGCCATCATAGTCCAGTCGGAAACACCAGACCCCATGGGCCTGGTGGAATCAATATCCGCGACAACGTGGCCCCTCAGAGAAATCGGAACACAGAGCGCACGCCGGAACCTCGTCGGAGCCGGAACGAAGAACGCGAGCCTGAACCCCGCAAAAGCCGGAACGAGGGAGGCGACCGCCATCATGGAGAAGGTAGCCACCGAAGCCGGAGTCAGCACCAAGAAGGGCGCGAAGAATCTGAAGGCGGAAGCAAAAGGTCCAACAGGCCCCCTCGCAGATCTCCCTCCCCACCACCTAGTGGAGGAGGTGGAGGCGGAGGCGAGAAGCCCGTTCAAATCCCCCCGCAATGGCTCGCGTGACGCAAGGGAACGTCTCAACGAATACAGATCCGAATACATTGGCCCAAAATGCTTTGGCAGGATGATCCGAGAGGAGCCAACGCCAAAAGGTTTGAACCTTAAGCTACCCGGAAATCTAAAGCACTATGATGGCAGCGAAAGGCCCGATACCTGGATCGAAGACTACTTCAATGCAGTCAGCTTCGCCGGAGGGAACCAGAAAATAGCCTGCCGCATGCTTCAGTTGTACCTTATTGGTCCAGCTCGCACCTGGCTCAGTGACCTCCCGGAAAACTCCATCTTTTGCTAGTTCGACCTGAAGATCGCCTTCGAGAAACACTTCAGGGGCACCTACAAGAGACCTGCCACAACAAGTGACCTGCAAGCATGTATCCAGAAAAAAGGTGAAACTTCACGGAACTTCCTCACTCGATGGTTAGCAACCAGGAACGAGTGCGAGAACGTGGATAACCGCACAGCTATGCACGCCTTCATAGGTGGTCTGCAGAGAGGAGGATTGCTCCGGCACAAGCTTACTTGCCTGATCAACGAGAACAATCTAACCTTGGATGACTTGATCGGCATTGCAAGTACTCACACCGCCGCTGATGACGACGCAGGTGGAGAACTTACTGCCACAGCCATACCCCTGCACCAGCAAAAGAAGAACCGTGATAACGGTGGCGGCAGTAACAGCAACAAGCGGAAGAATCCCTCCGACGACCAGAAGAGCGGAGGATCCGACATGGTTGCCATGGCGTTCCAACGCGGAGGTCAAGGAGGCGGAAGAGGCCGCGGACGTGGAGGCGGAGCCGGCAGGGGCCAGCGGGACGAGGTCACCGCTGCTGGGTTCCGCGCTCCCCAAACTTATGAAGAGTACTGGGACATGCCATGCCTGGCCCACATGGATCCGGCTACTGGCAAGTCCTCCCACACCAATCGCAACTGCAAGTGGGTCAATGATCTCAAAACTGACCCGGAAGCAGGATACAAGCCACCGCCCACGCGGCAAAGGAGGCAAGGGCAAGAACAAGGAAAAGGACGATGATAGTTCCGAGGCGATGGATGAGCTTCGCCGGATCCCAAAGAGGCTTCCGCAGCTAACAAATCTAACCCCTTCATCAAAAAGAGTGCTGGTGCATACCACACTTTCCTTGGAACACCAACGGTCCGGGCCAACAAATCAGCCCTCCGGATCCTAAACGCCACAGTTCCGGCTGTGCCGCAGTACGTCAAGTGGTCGGAAAGTCCCTGCACGTTCGATAGGGTGGATCACCCGACCATCATCCCAAAAGAATGCTACGCCCTGGTTGTGAGTCCCCGCATCGATGGGTTTGACTTCTCCAAGTGTCTTATGGATGGCGGAGCTAGCCTGAACATCATGTACCTGGAGACTCTGGAGAAGATGCAACTTACCAACGAACAGCTCAAGCACAGCACCACTGAGTTTCATGGTGTGGTTCCAGGTAAAAAAGCAAATTCTCTTGGCAGCATCAGACTTCCCGTGGCCTTCGACGATGTTAATAATTTCCGCGAAGAGATGATCACGTTCGAGGTCGTGCCCTTCAAGAGCTCCTACCATGTCATTTTTGGCAGGCCCACCTACCACAAGTTCCACGCAAGAGCGTGCTACATCTACAACAAGCTCAAGATTCCGGGTCCTAACGGTATGATCACCGTATCCGGAGATTACAAGAAAGCTCGAGAGTGCCAGGTGGGCGAAGCCGCCTTTGCAGAATCTGTGATATCTGAAGAGGAGCTGCAAGGCTATAGAGCCGCGGTGGATCCAAAGGAGATGCATACCACCAAGAAGCAGATCTCCGAACAGAAAAACTCGTTCAAAGCCGCGATAGACACCAAGAAAGTCGACCTCAAGGTAGGAGACAGCTCCAAGCAGATGTCTGTCAGAGCCAGCCTGGACCCCAAATAGGAAGGCGCGCTCGTCGAGTTCCTCAGAGCTAACATGGATATCTTCGCATGGCAACCTTCTGACATGTCCGAGTACCAAGGGAACTCGCCGAGCACTGCCTCAACATAAATCCGGGTGCCAAACCGGTGAAGCAAGCTATGCGACGCTTTGGAGACAAGAAGCGCCGCACCATAGGGATGGAATTAGCAAAGTTACTAGAGGCAGGTTTTGTAGTAGAAGTTATCGATACTGATTGGGTCGCAAACCCCGTCCTTGTACCCAAAAAGAATTCTGAAATACTAAGAATGTGCATCGATTACTCCGGCTTGAATGAGCATTGTCCGAAAGATCCGTTTCCCTTGCCGCGCATTGACCAAGTCATTGATTCGACGGCAGGGGTGGAACTTCTGTGTTTTCCTGACGCATATTCCGGGTATCATCAGATCCGGATGAAGAAGTCCGGCCAAAAGGCGACCTCGTTCATCACACCCTTTGGCGCTTACTGCTACGTCACCATGCCCTTTGGTTTGAAAAATGCAGGTGCCACCTACCAGCATACGATGCAGCGGTGCTTGAAGGACCAGATTGGCCGGAACGTACACGCATACGTCGATGACATCGTGGTCATGACCCGGAAAGGATCCGATTTGATCAGCGACCTCACAGAGACTTTTGAAAATCTCCGACGGTACAAGATGATGTTGAATCCGCTAAAATGCGTCTTTGGCGTACCATCCGGAAAACTTCTTGGCTTCATCGTGTCTCACAGAGGCATCGAAGTAAACCTGGAGAAAATCAAGGCAATCTTGTGCATTAAAAGGCCAACTTGTCTCAAAGATGTGCAACGACTAACTGGTTGCGTTGCCGGAATTAGTAGGTTTGTTAGCCGTCTTGGCGAGAAGGCACTACCTCTATACAAACTGCTGAAGAAAACAGACAAATTTTTCTGGGATGACGCAGCAGATGCAGCACTTCAGGGGTTGAAGGACATCCTCTCCTCCCCGCCTATCTTGGCAGCTCCGAATGAGTCAGAGCCCATGCTCCTCTACCTGGCAGCCTCCAACAAGGTCATCAGTCTCGTTATCGTGGTGGAGCGAAAGGAAGAAGGTCATGAATACGGAGTCCAAAGGCCAGTCTATTACATCAGCGAGGTACTGACGGAATCCAAACAACGATACCCTCACTTTCAGAAGCTAGCCTACGGCGTGTTCCTAGGTAGCCGGAAGCTGAGACACTACTTCCAGGAGCATCCCATGACAGTTGTGAGCAAAGCTCCATTGTCAACCATCCTTAACAACTCTGATGCAATAGGACGCATAGCAAAGTTGGGCATAGAACTCTCTGCCTTCGACATCAACTACAAAGCCAGAACCTCAATCAAGTCCCAAATATTGGTGGATTTCGTCGCTGATTGGACCGAGGCTTCGGATGGTGAACCTGAGCCGGCACCTGAAACTTGGCTCATGCACTTCGACGGATCCAAGCAACATCAAGGCTCGGGGGTTGGAGTCACCCTGAAGTCCCCATCCGGAGAAGAACTGCAGTATGTTCTGCAGATCCACTTCGAAGCTACAAATAATATGGCGGAATACGAGGCTCTACTATACGGTCTACGCATCGCTAAGGAAATTGGGATCAAACACATCATATGTTGTGGTGATTCTGACTTGGTGGCACAACAAGTAGCCGGAACCCGCCAGAAACTCCATTATGGTGGCTTACAGAGACGAAGTTGATGAGATCGCCAAGTGCTTCCTCGGATATGAAGTCAAGTACGTCAGGAGAGATGACAACACAGCGGCAGATATGTTGTCCAAGCTCGGATCCGGCCGGAAACCCCTTCCGCCAGGAATTTTCCTTGAGCATTTACGGATACCCTCGGTAAAGGGCGCTAACCCGGAAAATCAGGAGGTGGCAGTGTCTCCGGCTAAGGAAGTGATGGTCATCACTCCGGCTTGGACCCAACCTTTCCTGGATTACCTCATTGACCGCACGAAGTTGCCGGAGGACGAAGTTCTCGCGCGATAGGTCATCAGACGAGCAAGATCCTACACAATAGTTGATGGACAGCTCTATAAGCGAAGCGCAAACGGGGTATTTCTGAAATGCATCTCAAATCAAGATGGCATCTAAATCCTCAGAGAGATCCATGCAGGTGATTACGGGCATCACGCCGCTCCCAGGTCCCTCGTTGCAAAAGCTTTCCGGCAAGGTTTTTACTGGCTAACAGCTAAAGAAGATGCTGAGAAAATAGTGAAAACCTGCCGAGGTTGTCAGTACTACGCTACTCAACCAAGTGCTCCGGCTCAGGATCTGAAGACCATCCCTATTACCTGGCCGTTCGCGGTCTGGGGGCTTGACATGGTCGGAAAATTGAAGAAATCATCTCCTGGCGGTTTTGAGTACCTCTTGGTCGCTATTAACAAGTTCAGTAAGTGGATCGAGGCAGAGCCAGTGAGAAAAGCCGATGGTGCTATGGCACTAAAATTCGTCTGCAGCCTCGTAGTGAGATACGGCATCCCACACAGCATAATCACAGACAATGGCACGAACTTTGCTCAAGGAGAACTAAAGGATTATTGCAATGACGTAGGGATCTGGCTTGACCTTGCATCTGTGGCGCATCCACAGTCCAATGGGTAGGTCAAGAGAGCCAATGGCCTCATACTAGCCGGAGTCAAACCTCGCCTTGAAGAACCACTGCGCCGCGCATCCGGAGCTTGGGCTGAGGAGTTAGATTCTGTTCTGTGGAGTTTACAAACTACCCCTAACAGATCAACTGGATTTACCCCCTTCTTCCTAGTATACGGATCTGAAGCTGTGCTTCCCTCCGACATCATCCACGACTCCCCGCGAGTTTCCGCCTACAATGAAGAAACTGCTGACGAGGCCAGATAGCTATCTGTGGACCTTATCGAAGAAGCTCGGAATTTAGCTGACCAACGTTCCACCATCTACTAGAAGAAACTCCGACGCTACCATAGTCGTCGAGTTCGGAACTGCTCATTTAAGGAAGGTGACCTGGTCCTCCGCCTTCAACAGGTGAAAGAGCATAAGCTGCAATCTCCATGGGAAGGACCTTTCATCATCAGCAAAGTGTTACATAACGGATCTTACTACCTTGTTGATTTCCGTGAGCTAAAGGATAGACCTGATAATTGGTACCGGAAACGCAAGAGGAAGGATCTGGGTGACATATATGATGAAACAGATCGTCCTTGGAATATAGCACATCTACGTCCTTTCCGCAATTAGCAATTTTCGCATTACATACTTTGTAATAGTTATGATACATGATCAATGAAATAAAGCATATGGTTCATTTTTGATCGTGTAAGTTTTCCGACTAAAACCGCAGAGTTGGATGTTTCCGCCTAGGCGTGTATAAAAGTTGTGATTTTTCAAAAGCGTCCTTTAGGACGTGAGCTTAAGTTTTCTGGTGAATGAGCTTTTCATTGCAAACTTGTGGATTCCTGGTAGCGATTTCCGGCACCTTGGCTGGGGGCTTGTTTCCGCGGTTATTGACGGATTGCCATTGGGCTTCGTCGTCGTCGGCGAGCATTTTCCGGCTAAAGGTCTTCCGGCTCGTGGAAGGTCAAACAAGCAAGCCGGAAAACTTAGAAACTAGCACTTGCTTTCCAAACAAACGAAACATGCATTCATAAATTAAAACAGATCGCAGGACAAGTATTTTCCGCCCACATGCGCATGTTTCGTCCTAGCTACTTCAAATGTTTAAGTTATATTACAAACCCACACAGGGGCCAAAAATGATGTATCTCATTGTTTTTCAGGAGTCACTCGGAGGATTCTGCATCCGAGGCTTGGTATGTGCCGTCCTTGCCGGAACCTTCGCCAGAGTCATCGTCCGATTGATGAGCGCTGGATCTGGAGCCCTCCTCGTCATTGTCTTCGTCGTCGAAGAAATCGGGCGGAGGAGCATGCTTCTCGTACCATGAAGAGTGGTTAACTCGCTGGGCAAAAAGCGTGTCGAAGCCTTGGGTCTCCGCGAGTGCTGCCTTGACGTTGGTGCCCTTTGGAACTCCGCGTGCGATCGTCGCGAAGCTCATGGCGGGAAAATGCACTTTGCACATCGCCAAGGCAATGGAGGCGGCTCCACGGGCTGAGGATTCTTGCCAATCCTTGATAAGATCTGGCACCATCTTCATAAGTTTCGTCATTCTGTCGATGATGGTAGTGCGGGCTCTCTTCAAGGATAGCGTCTCGGTGATGCCACAGCAGGACTCAAACAGATCCTCAATCGAGTTCCGGGCTTCTTCATAAGCTTCTGTCCTGGAGAGTTTGGAGTCATTCGTCCACTCGAATCCGAGACACGCTGATATTCACAAACAAATATGGTGATCAGTTTCCGAAATGGGACCAAAAGAATGCAATGGAGAAGCCGGAAATGAAGAAAGTCCTTACGGAAGATCAGCTCGTCAATGTCCGACGCCTCCGCCTCATAAGCCTTTGCTTTGGACACCAGAGTTTTAATCCTCTGGTTGCTTGTCTTCAGCTTCTCGGCCAGCTGCGACATAGCTTTGGCATGCTTCTCCTCAAGTTCCTTTTTCTCTTTGGTTTCTTTCTCGGAGGACTCCTTGAGGAACTTCTTGAGGGAGGCATGCTCGGTCTTTAGTACCTCGAGCTAGGCGGAGAGGTCATCGACGGAAGGGCGCTTGGCAAGTTGTTCTGTAAGGCGGAAAGCAAGATCAAACTAAATAAACAAAGACATGTTCACATAAAGAGTGCGTTGAGAAGCTTGAAGCCAAGTCGGAACCCTTACCCTCGTTGTTTTTCAAACGAGTTTCAAGGATCGAAATTGCCTTCTGGCTATCCGCCTCCCTTTTGTGCAGCCCCTCGATCTCCGCCTTCTGCTCCAGCACCAGAGTACGCAGATCCTCGTGAAGCTTGCGGGTGTTCTGTGAAGCAAATAGAAAAGGTTAGCCGGAAATTTAAAATCTGGGGGGCTGGACGCGAAGTTAAAAAATTCTTGTGCTGGGAAATTTTAAGTTTCCGCTAAGATCCAATTGAGTTGATACAGTTAAAGCATCAGTTCACAAATATTACTCAGAAAATTCTAAACCAATGCTTGGGGGCTGGTATTACCTGGCGCACGGCCTTGTGCTTGGCGAAGAAAACTCGGAGGCTATCCTCGAGCTTCGTCAGATCTTGTTGCTCCATTTCCGGGTTCCCCCACACTTCTTTCATCATGTTTGTCATTTCCGCGTGGCGTTGTGACAGGGGAATCTTTTGAAGAACCGGAAATAGATGCGGGTGCGTCTGGAGCGTACCAGTGGCACCGCTCAGCAACAACTTCTTTTCGGCATCATTAGCCGTAGCTTCAGCCGAGGTAACATCGGGCTCTTCAGGCGGAGGCTGCGAGGAGGAGGCGCCCTTGCCGGATTCTGCGGTTGGTTCCTCCGGAATGTCATCAATGTTGATGACGTCCTTTGGGTTTGGAGCTGCGGATGAGGTGGCTTTAGGCGGAACCTCCACCTCCGGGGTAATCGGCATCGAGGCAGGTGAAGGCTTGGCTTTCTTCTTGGGGTTCTTGGGGGGCTTGCTTCCGGAACTTTTGCTGCACAACAAGAAAGAGCATAACACTTAACATGTGTTGAGTTGGGTTGCAATGATAAGATAAGTCGGAAGTCAAGCACTTACGCAGACAAGATGAAAAATTGTTCGATATTGGGTCGTGAATGCTTGCCGGTGTCAATCTGTTTTAGGCGCTGTTTCTCCTTCTCAGCTTTTTGGGTGGCCGCGGCGCTTGGAGCCTCGCGCGCACGCTTCGGGGCTGGGCCGGAGGATGCGCCCCTCTTCCGCTTGGCGGGAGCAGGAGCCTCAGGGGCCTCCGCGTCTGACGCGGCCTCCGGGTTGGTGTTGCCGGAGTGCGGAACTTAGGTTAAGGTTCCGAGATCCTTCTCCTCGAGGGCTTCAAGCTGAGCATAAAAAGGTAAAGTCCTTAGAAAAAATTCACAGGAGCAAAAAGGGAATCGATGGTTAGTCGGAAGACTTACCGCGGTGCCGGCACCACCCGTGTGAATATCAATATTACACACGTGAGAGTGAACGTCACGCGGAATTTTGATCATCACCCGGATCCGCTTGTCCAAGGCGTCGGAGGAGAGGTTGTCCTTGCAGGCGGTCCCGATGTTGTAGTGGTTGGATCCGCTTGGTGAACCATGACATGGTCAGGTCCTTCCCCGACAAGCCATCTTCCATCAGCTTGCAGATCCGCCTGACCGCCCTTGTCAGCTGAGGCGACTCGGAGATGTGGGGGCATTGGGTCCAGGCGGGGGTCTCGCTGGCGGGCCCGTCCTTGAATTCCGGCAGCGTCTTCATGTTGGCCGGATCGGAGACATCCTTCACATAGAAGAATCCCCCGGACCAATACCTGACGAATTCATGGCGATCCGTGTGGGGGTAGACGCGGCCGGGGCGGAGCTTGAAGGTGATGCTCCCGCAGGTGGCCAGAGAAGAAGTTTGCGGGACGGATTCTTTCTTAACGCAAAAATAATACTGAAACAAGGTTAGCTCTGGAGTTACCCGGAGATGACCCTCTCACAGGGTAACGTGATTGGCGATGGCGAGGATGCTGTTGGGCGAAATGTTGTGGGGCTGCAGGTTGTACGCTTTAAGGATTTCTGTGAAGAAATTGCTTGGCGGCAACGAGAACCCGCGCTCAACCAGCGCTTTGGTCAACACCCATTCTCTGGCTTCGGGCGCCGGGATCAGGGCACCCAAAACCGTTCTCCAGGTTCCGGGTTGAAGGAAGCCTTCCGCCTCGAGGTTGCGGAGCTCGCTCTCTGTGGTGGTGCAGGGTCACCACTGCCCCTTGACCTCGCCTTCGCGAGATCGGGCCTTGGATTTCTTGGTGGTGACCTCCTCCACCTTCTTCTCCATTTGATTGGATTCGGCCAGGTCCTCCGGATTTCTGATGTCCCTTCAATATTCTTGCCGGAACCCTTAGAGGGATCCAGCTGAACAGAGCTGAATGGCGGAGGGGCAGAGGAGATGGGCGTCGCTAAGATCGGTTTCGGCTGCGAGGGAGGCAGAGTCGAGGAAGATATCTACAATTTGTGATTGAACTAACTTAGTCGGAACCACTAAAGCATACTAGTCGTCTCTACCAACACCGATGAAGAAGCTCGAGCTGAAGGACTTACCGGAATGGATTCCGCGGTGGTCGGAGTCACCGGCGACGAGGAATTGGCTGCGGTGGCTCGCTGAACTTAAGAACTGGATGAACACGGTGCGGCGGCGCTGGCTTCAGCTTTGGCTCCGGCGAAACGCCGGTGGACTCCGGCACGGCGGAAGCTGGAGCTCGGTGGCGGCGCTCGAGCGAGAGGTGAAATGGGGGAGAATGAGGTGATTTGGTGTGTGCGGTGGGGATATTTATAGGTGCGGGATGAGATTCGTGCTCCGGATCCTGTGGTCGGAACACAAGCATCGCATCGTTGGATGTTTGACACGTGTCGAAAACCCTAGCGGTAAAAATGGCTAAGGATAAGTTACCGCTCAAATTGCCTGAAAATGGCGCCAAGATTGGCGGAACCGTTTGAATCTTTCAAGGTTCTGGGTAAGGATTCAAAAATGATGAGCCGTTATCTCAGCAGGGGAGTAACCCGGAGATCCATTGTAAAAATGAGGTCGATGGATGAAGTTCCGCGGGATGAAGGATTTTTCCGGCATGCAAGCTAGAAAAAGAAGAATCATGAAGTTGAAGTTCTTCGAGTTTCCCCATGTTATCGAGAGGATTTGTCGGAAGCACATGATTCAAGCGAGGTGGAAACATGAGGTGAAACTCAGAGAACTCTGGGGGCTACTGTTGTGGGTATACTTCATGGGTGTACCATCGACAGTGCCTAGATCCGGCAAGCCCGGGTGGCCCATAGACGGTGATGGTGGCATATGGCCCATCGGGCGGCCCAGTTGCTGTAGATCAAGATGGATGAAGTCCAGCCCAGGAGCAAGGAGCCGGATCCACCGACCGACCCTGGAAGTCGGATCCGGCCTGGCCCATTAGGGGTAGCCAGATCCAATACGACATATAAGGAAAGGCGGATCCTTGACGTGCACGGCAATGTAATATTCCGTAGTTAGGCAACTTGTATTCCGGCTAGGACTCTCCTTGTAAACCCTAGATCCGTGCGCCTTTATAATCCGGATCCTGGGAGCCCTAGAGGCACAACCACAACTCATTGTAACAACGCGAAAGCGTCCAGATAATTCCAGACAAGCAGCAGTAGGCCCTGTCATCGTGCAGGTGTTCCGAAGCTGGGTAAATCGTGTACCACCGTCCCGAGGACTCTCCGCCCGATGGCCCCTACTTCTTCTTCCACTCGTGAGGATCCCTCCTCCGAGGTACCGTCGAATAGGCAACGACAGGTGGTGTCCCATTTGATCCCTGGGGGGTCTCCCATTTGCAATATGCGGATGATACGATGATCTTAATTGAGCCAGCGATTATGGGAGTCGCCAATATCAAATTCATCCTCATGTGTTACGAAAATATGTTTGGTTTGAAGATTATAATTACAACGTGAAGCTGTAGTTACTGGTGTTTCTGTTGGAGATATGCCCGAGAGGCAATAATAAAGTAGTTATTGTTATATCTTAATGTTCATGATAAATGTTTACATCCCATGCTATAATTGTATTAAGTGGAAACATTGATACATGTGTGTTGTGTAAACAACCAGAGTCCCTAGTAAGCCTCTCGTTTAACTAGCTTGTTGATTAATTGATGATCATAGTTTCCTGATCATGAACATTGGATGTTACTAATAACAAGATCATATCATTAGGTGAATGATGTGATGGACACACACCCATAGTTAGCATAGCATAAGATCAAGTCATTAAGTTCAACTTGCTATAAGCTTTTGATACATAGTAACCTAATCCTTCGACCATGAGATCATGTAAATCACTAATACCAGATGGGTACTTTGATTACATCAAATGCCACTTCATAAATGGGTGGTTATAAAGATGGGATTAAGTATTCAGAAAGTATGAGTTGAAGCATATGGATCAAGAGTGGGATTTGTCCATCCTGATGAAGGATAGATATGCTCTGGGCCCTCTCGGTGGAATGTCATCTAATTAGCTTGCAAGCATGTGACAAGGTCACAAGGGATGACATACCACTGTACGAGTAAAGAGTACTTATCGGTAACAAGGTTGAACTAGGTATAGAGATACCGATGATCAAACCTCGGATAAGTAAAGTATCGCGCGACAAAGGGAATTAGTATCGTATGTTAATGGTTCATTCGATCACGAAGTCATCGTTGAATATGTGGGAGCTATTATGGATCTCCAGGTCCCGCTATTAGTTATTGATCGGAGAAGAGTCTCGATCATGTCCGCATAGTTCTCGAACCGTAGGGTGACACACTTAAGGTTTGATGTCGTTTTAAGTAGATATGAAATATTGAATGGAGCTCGAATGTTGTTCGGAGTCTCGGAGGGGATCCGAGACATCACGAGGAGGTTCGGAATGGTCCGGAGAATAAGATTCATATGGGAAGTCATTTTCCGGGGTTCAAAAAAAGTCCGGTGTTTTGACCGGAGCTTCTAGAAGGTTTTGGAAGGACCGGAATAGTCCGGAATATTATGGAAGGTTCCGGAAGTGTCCGGGACGACCCGGGCTGTCTAAGGAAGTCTGGAGGGTTACATAATAGGTGCAACCACATTGCCTTAAGGGAAAAGAAGTCTTTCCTTAATGCAATTTCGGAATTGGGAAAAGAGTCCGAGTAGGAGTAGGTTTTCGGAACCGGAAACCTATCGAAACTCGGTCAAACTTGGGGGTAGGGTTATGGACGACCCAAGGGGCTTGGCCACCTATTTAAAGGGACCAAGGGGAACCCCAAGGGCACCTCAAGTCGCAGCCCCAGCTCCCCAAGTTGCAGCACCACCCTACGCCCAAACCCTAGCCGCCCCTCTCCTCCCTCCTCAATCTGCTCCGGCTTGGCGAAGCCCTGCAGAAATTTATCCTCCACAACCACCACACCGTCGTGCTGCTGGAATTCCATGGAGATCTACTAGATCCGCTGCCCGCTGGAACGGGGAGAAGGACGTCGTCATCAACACCGAACGTGTGACCGAGTGCGGAGGTGCTGCCCGATTGTGGCGCCGTCAAGATCTTCTACGCGCTTTTGCAAGCGGCAAGTTATCGTCTACATCAACCACGAGATCTGATCTCGTTAAGGCTTTGGATCTACGAGGGTTAGTTTCTCATCTATCTCGTTGCTCTGATCTCATAGATTGGATCTTGGCTTTTCCATAGATTGGATCTTAGTTTTATTCGTCTTTGTGGTAGAATTTTTTTGTTTTCTATGCAACGAACCCTACAGTGGTATCAGATCCGTGTCTATGCATAGATCTGTTGCACGAGTAGTACACAATGGTTTTGTGGGCGTTGATGCTTTTGTTGTAATTTTCTTTTCGTGTACTTTGCATCTTGCGGGATGGGGGGATGAAGCGGCCCGCGCTAACTTTACATGACCGCGTTCATGAGGCTTGCTCCACGCTTGACATGCAACTTGTATTGCATAAGTGGCTCAGCGGGTGCCAGTTTCTCCCACCATAGTTAAGATCCAATCTACAATCTGCACTTGACAACACTTGTATCAACGTTGTGGTTCTTGTTCGTAGGTAGATCGGATCTTACTCGAAAGCCCCAAACCACGTAAAACATGCAAACACTTTTTAGAGGTGTCTAACTTGTTTTTGCAGGGGCATGTGATGTGATATGGCTATATAATTGTGACTATATTTGATGTATGAGATGATCACTATTGTATTATGGCAACCGGCAGGAGCCTAATGGTTGTCTTTATTGTTTCATGACCTACGTGTCAATCACCATGTAATAGCTTTATTTCATTACTATGCGTTAGTAGTTGTAATAGTTGCTATGGATGGTGGACAATCATGAAGCGGCGCCATGGACCTTGGCGCAATGCTGGTGATGATGGAGATCATGCTCATGTGCTTTGGAGATGGAGATCAAAGGCACAAGAAGAAAAGGCCATATCATATCACATTATCCATGCATGTGATGTTAATCCTTTTATGCATCTTATTTTGCTTAGATCGCGACGGTAGCATTATAAGATGATCCCTCACATTAATATCAAGATAATAAAGTGTTCTCCCCTCGTATGCACCGTTGCCAAAGTTCGTCGTTTTGAAGCATCTCGTGATGATCGGATGTGATAGATTCTACGTTCACATACAATGGGTGTAAGCCATGTTGCACACGCGGAAATACTTGGGTTTGCTTGACGAGCCTAGCATGTACAGACATGGCCTCGGGACAGGAAACCGAAAGGTTGAACACGAGTCATATGGATGATATGATCAACATGTTGATGTTAACCATTGAAGCTACATCATCTCACGTGATGATCGGACTAGGTGTAGTGAATATGGATCGTGTGCCACTAAACAAATATGAGGGATGTTGTATTAAGTGGGAGTTCTTTAGTAATTAGATTAAAACTTGAACTAATTATCATGAACATAGTCTAAATAGTATTTTGAATTAATCTGTAGAATTGGCATCCGTTATGTACCATGTGCTAGTCTTATAATTGAGATAAAGAAAACTGTTGAATTTGAAAGGAACTTTACGGACTGGTACCGTTTTGTTAAAGAATCAAGAAATGATTAAGTCCTATAGCAAACTTTTGGTAAACTTCAAATTGCTAAGAGCAATGTTTTCAATTAGTACCTAAAATTATCTTGTCTCCATGAAACTTGATGTTCAAATCCGTTTGAAAAGTAAGGAGCTGGAAAATTTGTTTTCAGAAATAAGCAAGGTGTGAGATATATGTGATATCTAAGATCTTATTGCAAGATGATAGAATATAATTTAGTGAGACTACATAAACTCATAAGTTTTATGTGAATGTACGAAGGTTGAAGACGCTAGGCGTCCCAATCCTCCAACTAGTTGGGCACTAACGATATTCGCATATCCATAAAGTATTTCATCCTTAGTATGCACCATCGCTAAAACTCGTCGTTTCGAAGCATCACGTGATGATCGGGTGTTATAGATTCTACGTGTGCATACAACGGGTGCAAGCCAGATTTACACATGTGAATACTAAGGTTAAACTTGACGAGCCTAACATGTACAGACATGGTCTCAGAAAGTTGTCATGATTTGATGGATAGAAAAAATGAGTGAAATTGTTCATCATATTAAAAAGTTACTAATAGTGAAATCCGGAATACTTGTCATGTGATGATCAACTTCAAAGTAAGAACCTCAAGGTTATTGGTATTTGACCAACAAACCTAGAAGTTATTGATGTTGAAGTGTTTTCTGAAAAATGAGAAAAACCAAAAGAGAAACTACAAAAGTTTTTGGCAAAAATAAAGAAAAGACTAGAAAGTCTAGCTCATGTATATATAGATGATATACATTTTATGAATGTATTTTTTGGTTGGTCACGCAATAAAATTCTTGGGTATTTGTACCATATTGGTTGGTATGAGATGTCATACAACACAACGCAATACAAGAATATAATGGCCTAAGTGACTGACAAGGAATGTGGTAATAATGCACGTCTGGAACAAAATTAAAGTGTTATTATGTTCGTCGTTGGCATTCTACCTAGCCCTTCAGATTTATAATAAAGAAATTCATAATTGTTATTTTGTTCTGGTCAAATAAAAACAATGAGTTGTTCAAATTATGACCGTACTCCATATACGATGGAGAAGTTATTATAAATCTTAATGGTGAAACACACATGCATAACACTGACGCTAAAATTCCATAAGGCAAATGATGAGAATTCCACTTATTTGTGGAACCGCCATTTAGGTCTTGTTAGAAAGGAACGCATGAGAATTCATGAACCTGACAAAAATCTTGCAAGAGCTCAGCAGCCTCCCCAATTAATTTGTGAAATCGGACAGAATAGAGGAAAGCAAGTTTATAATTTGCAAAACCTGAAATAGAAACGCGGCCTCCATAAGTAATAATTTAGGAAATAATTTTTTTTCAGGAGCTGGATGGCACATTTGCTGGCAATGCCAACCTGAAAGATAAGCCAAGCCTACCCAAATAACTCGCTCTTGCAAGATTGCCTGACTGCTCAAAATCACCTAATGTTGTCGAAGTGATTTAGCCTAAACAAAATTAATGTGTACGATACTGCACATCTGATCTTAGCATAAGACAGGCCATTTTAGATAAGCCAAGCCTACACAATTAACTTGCTCTTGCAAGATTGCCTAAATATGCACTCACTGTTCAGAATCAGCTAATGTTGTCGAAGTGATTTAGCCTAAGCCAGGCCATATTTGCAGGATAACATGTATAAGCATCTCCAGCAATTCCCCACTCACTGTCCACTGCCAAGACCAAACAATATGAATCATCAGTGCCAATCACCAGAACACACTCAACCTAGCTGCTAAACTTCCTTTCGACACTGACCGCACGTAGGTGGTCTACGTCACAGCTGAGCTACGCGAACTCCCCGTCACGGTGCCAAGGTTGGATCAACGCTGCCCTTTGCGGCTGCTGCAGCCGCTCCGACGTGCGCCAGATGCGGCGCGAACAGGGTCCTGGCCTGATAGTCCATCGTCACCGGTCCGCAACGACCACATGCACGAGCAGTGAGGACGACTTGAGGTGCCTGCTGGCTAGGTACTGGGGTGACCAGGGAGGTCGGGGATAAGGAGAGGCACCGGGGGGGAGGGTGAACCTGTGGAAGGCATTACTGGGGACAGAGTAGAGGTAAGGTCAGCGGCGTGGCTGTGCTGTGGATAGCCGGCGGTGGTTGGATGGGTAATCTGGGGCGAGTCACCGAGGATGGAGTCAATGGGGGAAACGACCGAACAGGAGTCGAAGCAAATCATGTCCCCTTTGTCTGGACAGAACAGAAAGAGGAACAAATTGAGGGCTGGTGAACTGCGGGTTAGTATGCAAACATTTAAGGGGTTAAAAAAGGAAATTTGCACGACGTACCTACCAACGGATCCCAATTTAGTAATAAAGTTGTTCAAACCATCTTGAGGTTGCCCAGCTTTATCACTGATATATTTTCATGTGACTGCATGTTATAGTGTTATATACGATCAGTTGGTATTGTGTATATATGAATCATGATTTAAATGACTGAATTTCGGTGAATATCTAGTTGTATCTTATGTTGACTGACTTGAGTTTATTAACCGTTTAACAGGTCCGACATGATATGCTTGAGGCAAAGTTTTCTGAGGAGAGAGCTGCACATGCAGCTAAATACCAGAAGATGTACGAAAAACTGTACACAGAGGTACACTATTACTATTATTGTTGTTTTGCTATCTTCTGTACTACGCCATTATGTTGCTTTATCTTGTTGCCAAACTGTGCTTTAAACTCCCTGAATTATGGTAAAAGTCTCTACTCTAGAAGGAGTTTATGTTTTGCATGGCTCATATGGTGCATCTCATGGATTTCTTGCCCTGTGAATTGACAGCGTTATGAAGTTGTCAATGGTACGAGTTGTTAGATGTATATATCTGTATATTGTAGTTTCCCCATATGTTAGGAGGCTTCCTGCATATTTGCACATGTACATGTACTATATATTGTGGTCTTTGGCTCCCTGGTAATACAACAAACATATTACCCTAACATGGTATCAGAGCAAAAAATTGGTCCTCTAAGCTCCCGGCCGACGCAGCTTGTCCGTCGTTGCCGCTTCCCGTCGCCGGCCGCCGTCCTCCGTCCGGCCATCTTCGCCGGCCGCCGCCGGCCGCTGCTTCCCCGGCCTTCCTCCCCACCGCCGGCTCTCTCTCCCGCCTGGCCCTCTCCACCACCGGCCACCTCTCCGCCCGCCGTCGCCTTCGCTGCCTTTTCCGCGCCGCCATGCCGTCGCCGTCGCCGTGCCTGTCCGCCGCCGCCGCGCGCCCCTGCTTCGCCCGCCATCCAGCGCCCCCCCATCGCCTGGTTCTCGTCTAGTTTCGATCGGGAGACGAACAGGAATCCCGATCTGATCTGTTTCTAAAAAAACTGCTATGTCTCTTCGGGTTGCGATTCCTCGCTCCGGTGATCTTTGATGGCGCGAATTATCCTGATTTCGCTGCCTTCATGCGCGTCCACATGCGCGGCCTTCGTCTTTGGAGTGTGCTTTCCGGCGAGGTCTCTCCGCCCGCCGTTGCTCCTACGGTGCCGTTGCACCGCCGTTGCCCTTGCCCCTGATGCTACTCGGGCGGATAAGGATGCAGCCAAGAGTGCTGATAATGCTCTGGCTGATTATGACCGGAAGGTCCAGGACCACTCTACTGCCGTTGCGACTTACCGGTTGGATCTGACTGACTACACTCAGTGGATCGATGAGGATGCTCGTGCTGCTGCTGTTCTCACCTCCAGTGTTCTACCTCAGTATGCTGCCGAGTTCATGGGTCTTCCCACTGCTGCTCAGTGGGCTTTTCTTCGTCGGCGCTATCAGCCGTGGGGATGCTCTTTACCTCGTGGTCCCAGGAGCATGCTCTTCAGCAGGGTGATTCTACTATCGATGAGTTCTACTGAGTGCTGCTATTTGGCGTCAGCTCGATTCTCTTCGTGCAGTGTGACCTGTCCCTGCTGTCGACGTGCGCGCGGATCTGGAGTTTCAGCGTGTTTTTGAGTTCTTGTCGCGGCTCCGTAAGGAGTTTGAGCCGCTCCGTGCACAGCTGCTTACCCGTGGTCATGTTCCGCTCTCTGAGGTACTTGCTGAGCTTCGTGCTGAGGAGACTCGTCTTCGTGGTGCTGGTCTTCTTGAGGTTCGCTCTGTTCTTGCTGCTCGTGGTCCTCCTGTGCCGTCTACTCGTGGACCTCCTACGCCGCCGGCTTCATTGCGGTCTTCAGCACCGCCGATACTCTCTACTCCTCCAGTCTAGGGCCAGAGTCAGCCCCAGCAGCCTCGTGGTACGACAGCACTTCCCTGCACCTACTGTGGCGGGGCCCACCTGTCTCTACTGGCGAGAGGGATCCCAGCTTACGTCAGCGGCACTATACTCGTTGTCAGGCTGGTTCTTCAGGATCTTCTGCTGGTGTGCTATCTGATCAGGACATTATCCGTGGTCTTCGTGGTCTGCTCGCTGCTCCAGGCTCTTCCTCGATGGGTACTGCTGGTTCTGCTGGCTCTTGATACCGCGCGACCACCACCTTCTACAGTCAGGTATGTCATCCCCGTGGTATCTGGATTCTGGAGCTTCTTTTCATATGACTTCTGCGTCTTCTATTCTTTCTGCTCTTCGTTCTCTTGTTTCTCCTGTCCGTGTTATCATGGCCGATGGTACCTCTCTTCCTGTTTCCAGTCGAGGCACCCTTTCTACTTCTTCTTTCTCGGTTCCTAATGTTTCTCATGTTCCTAGTCTTAAGATGAACCTGTTTTCTGCTAGTCAGCTTACTGATTCGGTTGTCGCGTCATCCTTGACGCTGATTCTTGTGCTATTCAGGACCGCCGTACACGGGCCCTGGTTGGAGCTGGCCCTCGCAGCCTTGAGTCCCCGGGCTCTGGGAGTTAGACTTTGCGTTCCGCGACACTTCATCCGGTTCTCCTGCGGTTGCTTTGTCACTGGATCTTTTCAGCAGTGCATCATCGGCTGGGTCACCTCTGTGGCTCCCGTTTATCGTCATTAGTTCGTAATGGTCTTCTGGGGTCTGTCTCAGGAGACATGTCTTTGCATTCGTGTCAGGGATGTAGGTTAGGTAAACAGATTCAGCTTCCCTATCCTACTAGTGCATCTGTATCTCAGCGACCCTTTGATTTAGTTCATTCAGATGTTTGGGGTCCGGCTCCCTTTCCTTCGAAAGGGGGTCATCGATACTATATTTTGTTTATTGATGATTTTTCGCGTTACACCTGGTTGTTTCTTATGCACTCTCGCAGTGAGGTGCTCTCTATTTATCAGCGCTTTGCAGCCATGGTTCGTACTCAGTATTCCACGCCTATTCGTGTGTTTCATGCTGATTCTGCAGGAGAGTATATCTCCCAGCACCTGCGTGGTTTTCTTGCTGAGCAGGGCACCCTTGCTCAGTTCTCGTGTCCCGGCGCCCATGCTCAAAATGGTGTCGCCAAGCGTAAGCATCGTCATATTCTTGAGACTACCCATGCTATGATGATTGCCTCCTCTCTTCCGCCGCATTTCTGGGCTGAGGCTATCGCTACGTCGACTTACCTCATTAACATCCATCCTTCTGCTGCCCTGCAAGGTGGCATTCCTCTCGAGCGTCTTTCTGGTCGTTCTCCCGATTACTCGACTCTTCGTTTATTTGGTTGCGTTTTCTATGTTCTTCTCCCTCCTCGCGAACGCACCAAGCTGACCGCTCAGTCTGTTGAGTGTGTTTTTCTCGGATACAGTGATGAGCATAAGGGCTATCGCTGTTGGGACCCCGTTGGTCGTCGGATGCGCATCTCTCGTGACGTCACGTTTGATGAGACGCGTCCCTTCTATCCTCGCCCCACCTCGGGTACTTACCCGGTGGATGATATCTCTTTTCTTCTTTTTCCGGATGCACCCCCTGCTGTCCCTTCTCCTCCTCCTCCTATTTTTGGTGGGCCTCCTTCGGCGCCATCCTCTCCTCCGTCTAGTCGCCCTAGTAGTCCTCGTTCTCCGGCTTCGGATCCTTCCGATGCTGTCCCTTCTTCCTCTTCTTCTGATGAGTTGTCTTCTGCCGATGAGCTCCCTCCTTCACGGCCTGTTCGTCAGCGTCGTGCTCCAGCCCGTTACTCTCCTAGTCAGTATGGTCTCTCTGTCGTCTCCGAGCCGACTTCTTATCGGGATGCCGAGCGTCATCCTGAATGGCAGCTTGCCATGGCTGAGGAGATCGCTGCGCTTGAGCGCACTGGCACTGGGATCTTGTTTCTCCCCTTCTGGTGTTCGTCCTATCACGTGTAAGTGGGTCGTAAAATTAAGACCCGCTCGATGGATCTCTTGAGCGCTATAAAGCGCGTCTTGTGGCTCGTGGCTTTCAGCGGGAGCACGGCCGTGACTATGATGAGACTTTTGCCCTGTGGCTCATATGACCAATGTGCGTACTCTTCTTGCTGTTGTTCGACGCTGGTCTGTGTTCCAGCTCGATGTTCAGAACGCTTTTCTTAATGGCGAGTTGAGTGAGGAGGTTTACATGCAGCCTCCTCCTGGATATTCTATTCCCGATGGGATGGTTTCTCGTCTTCGACGTTTTCTCTATGGTCTGAAACAGGCCCCTCGTGCCTGGTTTGAGCGTTTCGCCTCTGTGGTGACTGCTGCTGGTTTCTCTCCTAGTTTTCATGATCCAGCACTTTTTGTTCACACTTCTTCTCGTGGACGCACTCTTCTTCTTCTCTATGTTGATGATATGATAATTACTGGTGATGATCATGAGTATATTGCATTTGTCAAGGCTCGTCTTCGCGATCAGTTTCTTATGACTGATCTTGGTCCTCTTCGCTATTTTCTTGGCATTGAGGTTTCCTCCACTTCTGATGGCTTTTTAACTCTCAGGAAAAGTACATTCAGGATCTTCTTGCTCGTGCTGCTCTTGGGGACGAGTGCACGGTTGATACTCCTATGGAGCTTAATGTCAAGCTTCGTCCTACTGATGGTGATCCTCTTCCTGATCCCACTCGTTATCGCCATCTTGTTGGGAGTCTTGTTTATCTTGCTGTCACTCGTCCTGATATTTCTTATCCTGTTCATATTCTGAGTCAGTTTGTCTCAGCTCCTACCACTGTTCACTACAGTCATCTCCTCCGTGTTCTTCGTTATCTTCGTGGCACGATCACTCATCGCCTTTTCTTTCCCCGTTCCAGCTCTCCCCAGCTCCAGTGCTACTCGGATGCTACGTGGGCGAGTGATCCTACGGATCGTCATTCACTTTCTGCTTACTGTGTGTTTCTTGGTGGTTCGCTTGTTGCTTGGAAGACGAAGAAACAGGTTTTCCCTCGAGTGTTGAGGCTGAGTTGCGGGCTATGGCTTTGTTGATTGCTGAGGTGACCTGGTTACGGTGGTTGCTTGCAGATTTTGGGGTCTATACAGGTGCTATCAGTATTGCACGTGATCCGGTTAAGCATGAGCTGACCAAGCATATTGGTGTTGATGCTTTTTATACACGTGCTCGGGTGCAGGATGAGGTTGTTGCGGCTCATTATGTGCCTTCAGATTGCGGTTGGCGGATTTCTTTACGAAGGCACAGACTCGAGCGCAGCATGACTTTTTACTCTCCAAACTCAGTGTTGTAGATCCACCATGAGTTTGCGGGGGGGTGTTAGAGTATATATCTGTATATTGTAGTTTCTCCATATGTTAGGGGGCTTCCTGCATATTTGCACCTGTACATGTACTATATATTGTGGCCTTTGGCCCCCTGGTAATACAACAAGCATATTACCCTAACACGAGTAAGGTTGATGGTGTAACTAAAGATGATGCAGGTGAATCTACCGCAGATCAGAAAGGTGAATATATGGTTTGCCTTTACTAAGATCTTTTGACTATTTTAATACTGGGAAGGTATCCTGTTGTAAAGAATGACTATATAGCCTCTAATTGTCTTTGTCCTTCATAAGGCTTCCCTGCAGAGGAAACAGGTGTGCCAGATTTCTGGTTTAAAGCATTAAAGAACCATGAAATCCTAGCTGAGGAGGTGAGACTTTTTATGTTTTTTTCAATAGAATTTCCTAGTCTGAACTGTCAATCTTTTCTGATCTAACATGCCTTTAGATTCATCTGCATATAATTCCATTTTTATGTATCCAGATCAGTAAGAGGGATGGACATGCTCTCAAGTACCTCAAGGACATCCAGTGGTACAAGATTACTGAGCCAAAGGGTTTCAAGCTTGAATTTCACTTCAAGACTAACCCATTCTTCAAGAATGAAGTGCTTACAAAGACGTATCACATGATCGATGAAGATGAGCCAATCCTAGAGAAAGCCATTGGGTAATTAATATTTCAACACACGTCGAGTTCTTATGATTTTATAGGGATCCATGGTTGTAACGTTTTTTGTCCTTGTTGCAGTACTAAAATTGTGTGGAATGATGGAAGTGTTTGACCAAAAAGGTGTTGACATTCAATCCAACGAAGGGGTCAAAGAAACCAATTGTGATAACTGAGAATTGTGAGAGCTTTTTTTATTTCTTCAGTCCACCTCAAGTTCCTGATGATAACAAGAAATTTGACGTGCATAAAGTAAGTTCTACCTTCTGGATGTCTGTTCTTATGTTTGAAACTTGAGAATGAAATCTGACCCTCACACATTTCTGTATGCTTGAGCAGCTGCAACAACAATTGGAAAAAGATTATCATATTGGGTATGCTTACTATGTTATATATGTTGTTGTACTGCAGAGGTTCTCTATTTTAGATGTTCCTTTTTATTTGCTAGATATATCATCCGAGACAAGATTATTCCACATGCTACTTCATGGTTCACCGGAGAGGCTGATCAAGATGAGGAATTTGTTGGCATAATGGATGAGGAAGAAGATGGTGATGAGGATGATGAGGAAGATGATGAGGATGATGAGGAAGATGATGAGGATGATGAGGAAGATGATGAGGATGATGATGACGAAGATGATCCTAAGGTACGGAAGCCTCAAGGTTTTGCCTACTCTTGTTATAATATAAAGTAGATTCAATAGAGCCTTATATCTTGCCCTCTTTTCTTGACATTAATAAAAGGTGGGTCAACTTGCTGCCGTGGAAAGATAGAGATCGGCCAGTGGAGTGCAAGCAACAATAGAGGCGCTTCCATACATGACCGTTTCAAAGACAAGTCTTGTCGGTTGAAGAGTCTTAGCTTCTCTGTGTTGCTTGAACTCTTCTTCTGGGACATGATATTGTACACTGGTAGTCTTCCCATAATTCCATTGTTGTATTGCGTTAAAATACTTTGTGGAGTGATCAAGGAAATTTTGATCTATGTATCTTGTTTGTTTTGAAATAGATATTAGCTAGCTAGTAGTAGCCTGTTATGCTGTCTCTAAATTTGCAGGTCAAACGAGTTTCTAACTGCATTTTGTGGCATACTTTTTTGGTTTTATTGTCTTTATTATCTGCTACTAGAACAAGCCCAGGTGATGGAGGCGGGGATCAAGAATCTGCAGAGGCCACCTCCTTCGCTTTCATGGCGAGAATTCCTTCCTAGTTCCTACAGGTCCAGCTCGAATTTCAGTCTTTTTCACCCTGAGAACTTTTCTGCCTCTTCTACCGACATCACTAGAGTTATCCAAACGGGACAAGTTTGGTGTTTACTAAGTACTACGTAATAATTAATTTTTTGCGGTCGCTCTTATGGACACCCTGGTGACTAGTTTATCCGTCCGGCTAGGGTCTGCAGCTATGTGGTCTGCTCTGCAGTGCAACTGTGCTTGCGCTTTCTAGCTGGTGTGACAGAGATCGATCAAGGAGGCTGGAGGGGAGAGAGAGACACCGCGGTGGTGCGCCACAAATATTGTAAACTTTTTATTTTTTGAAACCACAAATATTGTAAGCTTTGATGAGGAGCGAGCGAGCGAGCGTGGAGAGTGTCGGAGTCGGACGGACATTTTTTCAAAAAAGCCCCGCATGAATTTCCGACAAGCGAATTGGTAGTCTCTCTTCCCTATCTGCATCGCCCGCAGCTCTCGGGGAGCGCTGGCTACCATGGCGTCGGCCGCGGTCGTTCCCCCACAGCCACAGCCACAGCCGCTCCCTCGCGGGTCAACCGGTCGCGCGCTCAAGGGCCGCCACGGGATCCGCTCCCGCATCCACCGTTGCTCCCTCCCGCAGCCCTGCAGCCTCCATTTCATTGCAGGGAATCCCCAAAATTGGAATTTTTCGACGGATCCGCGCTGTAGCATGGACTACACCTTCTCCCTCACCGGTGAGGACGACCTGGTCGACGGTGCAATGTGGCCGGCTGCGTGGACCGCCGGTCAAGGAGATGTGGCGTCGTCGCCGGCCTCGTCATGGCCGATCATCATGTCTGTGGCAACCGTTCCCACGGTGAGACCAATATATCTACCCCTCTCTCTGTCCTTGATTTTGGGCTCCAAGTTTCTGTTGATTCGTTGGGTGCTCAACTGGGTAATTGGGACAGGATGAGAACGACATGGAGGAGATTAATTGGTGTAATCAGCCTCTGTTAGATTCGGTTTTGGTCTTAGATTTTGTTTTATCTGAATTATAGACAGACACAAATTGATGATCTTGACCATACATAGTGATACCTAAGAGCTGAACAAGTCCTGGAGTTGAATAACATTGCTGCCATGCCTTCTTTGCAGGTTGCATTACCACTAAGGAGCTGGGAACTGTCATGCGTTCCCTGGGTCAGAATCCTACTGAGCCAGAGCTTCAAGGCATGATCAATGAGTCTGCAACAAAACAGGTAACGTCTGGGGCTCGACAAGTCTTCAGATCTTTGAATCCTCCTCTTGATGGTGATGTGAAAATAAATGTTGATGTTGCTCTGGCTCGCTATGACGACCGCGGGGTGGTGTTATATCGCTAGGATCATCTAGGCTAGATCTTAATCGGTAGGAACCATATCTGTGAATGAATCATGTGTGGGTACTGTGAGAGGGAGAGAGAGATGTACATGTACTGTGGGTTTACCTTCTCGTTTGGAGGAGGAACTCGCCGATCTGGACATGGCGAGGACGGCGGTGCGTTGGGCGAGGTGGTGGTGGTGCTTCCCGTCGGCACTGCACTACCCTGATCGGTGGGTCGTCTGGTGGGGCGAGTGGCAGCTCAGGGTAACCTCGTAACCTGTGCCACTGGCCCTCACCACTCTTTATAGTGCAGGCGACAGGGGCCCACCAACCAGCGAACGGTTGGGCGCCCCCGATCAGGGCGCGGACGAGGTCAAGGGGTCGTGCCAGAGCCGTTGGGCTCTGGTGCGGTGGAGATCAATCCTAACATTCTCCCCCTTGATCTCAACTTTTCTTTTAACTTTATACTTTCACTTTATTCGTTTCATTTTGGATCAGTCCATAGGGCATGTTTCATCGTCACAGCTCTATTGCCGATAGAATCAGACAGCCACAATACACTTCTCTGTTTTGAAACAAATTCTTTTACTTTTGGGCCTCTTATGATCCAGGATAGGTAAGACTTTCCCTTAAACCCATGCCGGCTACGTGCTCCTTGAGCACGCTGGGTGGTAAGCCTTTCGTTAGCGGATCCGCAAGCATATCTTTTGTCCTTATATGCTCGAGACTTATAGTTTGATCCTGGACCTTGTGTTTCACAACATAATACTTAACCTCAATCGGTTTAGTAGCATTACTCGACTTGTTGTTGTGAGCATAAAATACTGCAGGCTCATTGTCGCAGTACATCTTTAGTGGTTTGTCAATACAATCTACCACTTTCAAGTCGGGTATAAATTTCTTTAACCATAATGCCTGCCCCGTGGCTTCATAACATGCTATAAATTCTGCATACATCGTGGATGATGCAACTATCGTCTGTTTGGAGCTACTCCACGAAATAGCTCCCCCTGCGAGGGTGAATACATATCCAGATGTGGATTTTCTATCATCTGGATATGTATTCACACCGAGATATGTGGATCATTTCCTGTGAAAAGTGTGGATGGCTATGATTCGTTCATAACATTCACGAATAATTACTCCCGATATGGTTATATTTAACCATAATGCCTGCCCCGTGGCTTCATAACATGCTATAAATTCTGCATACATCGTGGATGATGCAACTATCGTCTGTTTGGAGCTACTCCACGAAATAGCTCCCCCTGCGAGGGTGAATACATATCCAGATGTGGATTTTCTATCATCTTTATCCCCCGCAAAATCTGCATCTGAATACCCTTGTATCTCTAGGGAATCAGTATGTTAGCATGTAGTTCTTTGTGCCTTTCACATAACGCAATGCCTTCTTTACCATTTTCCAGTGTTCATAACCTGGATTTTCTTGATATCTACCGAGTACTCCGGTGATAAATGCTAAGTCAGGGCGAGTGCACACTTGTGCATACTGTGGGCTTCCAATGGCCGAAGCATATGGAACCGCTTTCATTTGATCGAGCTCGTATTGATTTTGGGGACTTTGATGTTTCCCAAAACTGTCGCCCTTGACTATAGGGGCAGGTGTGGCACTGCACTTATGCATATTATACTTACTTAGAATCTTTTCTAAATAAGCCTTTTGCGATAGTCCTAATACTCCATTGTTTCTATCTCGGTGAATTTCTATGCCCAAAACATATGACGCTTCACCAAGATCTTTCATATCAAAATTTGAGGACAAGAACTTCTTTGTCTCTTGCAGTAGACTAACATCACTGCTGGCAAGCAGAATATCATCCACATACAAGATTAGGAAAATATATTTCCCACTTTTAAACTTTGCATAAACGCAATTGTCCTCAATATTTTCTTTAAATCCAAATCTCTTAATTGTCTCATTGAACTTTAGATACCACTGTCTGGAGGCTTGCTTTAATCCATAAATGGATTTCTTTAGGCAGCATCCCATTTCTTCCTTGCCTTCCATGATAAAACCCTTAGGTTGTTTCATGGAGACATTTTCTTCTAAATCCCCGTTTAGAAATGCCGTCTTTACATCCATTTGATGCAACTCTAAATCAAAATGTGCAACTAGTGCCATGATGATTGAAGGGATCCTTACATGAGACCGGAGAAAATGTCTCATTGTAATCTATCCCTTCTCTTTATGTAAATCCTTTTGCCACAAGTCGTGCTTTGTACTTTCCAGGAGGTGGCTGTTGTTGCTCCCTTTCATGCTCAACAAATGGTTCATTCGGCTCTGACAGGTTCCGAATTTTCACTCATCGTTGTCATGGGTGGAGTTACAACAGGCGCTTGCACAACAATCGCAGGGATCGTCGGTACAGGTGCACATGGTAGCTCAAAAAATGGCTCCTGAGTCATCGGATTAGGTGCATGCACCCTCTTCTCCTCAAGATCAATTTTCCGAGCTACCTCCCCCTCATCATTTCGTCTTCTAAGAAGACAACATGTCTCGTTTCCACAAACTTTGTGTATTTCTCTAGACAGTAGAAACGATAACCTTTTGACTTTTCAGGATAGCCAATAAAATGGCAACTGACTGTTTTGGTATCTAACTTTGCGATATTTGGATTAAATACTTTGGCCTCAGCAGGACTCCCCCACACTTTCAGGTGGTTTAGAGAAGGCACTCTCCATGTCCATAGCTCATACGGCGTTTTGGGCACCGATTTGCTTGGTACTCTGTTTAGAATGTGAATAGCGGTTTTTAACGCCTCAATCCACAATCCCAATGGTAGGGTGGAATAGCTCATCATATTGCGCACCATATCCATAAGGGTATGGTTGCGCCTTTCAGCTACCCCATTCTGCTGAGGTTCGCCCGACATCGAATAGTGGGCAACTATTCGTCTCCTGTAAAAACCCTGCAAAGGGTCCAGGGACTTGGCCATATGGAGTATGTCGACCGTAGTACTCCCTGATACGTCTCCGACGTATCGATAATTTCTTATGTTCCATGCCACATTATTGATGTTATCTACATGTTTTATGCACACTTTATGTCATATTCGTGCATTTTCGGAACTAACCTATTAACAAGATGCCGAAGTGCCAGTTGCTGTTTTCTGCTGTTTTTGGTTTCAGAAATCCTAGTAAGGAAATATTCTCGGAATTGGACGAAATCAAAGCCCGAGGGCCTATTTTTCCACGAAGCTTCCAAGTCCGAAGGAGAGAAGAAGGGGCGACGGGGGCCACACCCTAGGGCGGCGCGGCCCCCCTTGGCCGCGCGGCCTGTGGTGTGGGGCCCCGTGCCGCCTCTTGACCTGCCCTTCCGCCTACAAATAGCCCGTGACGAAACCCCCAGTCCCGAGAACCACGATACGGAAAACCTTCCAGAGACGCCGCCGCCGCCGATCCCATCTCGGGGGATCCGGAGATCGCCTCCGGCACCCTGCCGAGGGGAATCATCTCCCGGAGGACTCTACGCCGCCATGGTCGCCTCCGTGTGATGTGTGAGTAGTCTACCCCTGGACTATGGGTCCATAGCAGTAGCTAGATGGTTGTCTTCTCCCCATTGTGCTATCATTGTCGGATCTTGTGAGCTGCCTATCATGATCAAGATCATCTATCTGTAATTCTATATGTTGCGTTTGTTGGGATCCGATGAATAGAGAATACTTGTTATGTTGATTATCAAAGTTATGCTTATGTGTTGTTTATGATCTTGCATGCTCTCCGTTACTAGTAGATGCTCTGGCCAAGTAGATGCTTGTAACTCCAAGAGGGAGTACTTATGCTCGATAGTGGGTTCATGCCTGCATTAACACCTGGGACAGTGAAAGTTCTAAGGTTGTGTTGTGCTGTTGCCACTAGGGATAAAACATTGATGCTATGTCTAAGGATGTAGTTGTTGATTACATTACGCACCATACTTAATGCAATTGTCTGTTGCTTGCAACTTAATACTGGAAGGGGTTCGGATGATAACCTGAAGGTGGACTTTTTAGGCATAGATGCGGTTGGATGGCGGTCTATGTACTTTGTCGTAATGCCCAATTAAATCTCACTATACTCATCATGATATGTATGTGCATTGTCATGCTCTCTTTATTTGTCAATTGCCCAACTGTAATTTGTTCACCCAACATGCTGTTCGTCTTATGGGAGAGACACCTCTAGTGAACTGTGGACCCCGGTCCAATTCTCTTTACTGAAATACAATCTACTGCAATACTTGTTCTACTGTTTCTGCAAACAATCATCTTCCACACAATACGGTTAATCCTTTGTTACAGCAAGCCGGTGAGATTGACAACCTCACTGTTTCGTTGGGGCAAAGTACTTTGGTTGTGTTGTGCAGGTTCACGTTGGCGCCGGAATCCCTGGTGTTGCGCCGCACTACATCTCGCCGCCATCAACCTTCAACGTGCTTCTTGGCTCCTCCTGGTTCGATAAACCTTGGTTTCTTTCTGAGGGAAAACTTGCTGCTGTGCGCATCATACCTTCCTCTTGGGGTTGCCCAACGAACGTGTGAAATACACGCCATCAAGCATATTTTCTGGCGCCGTTGCCGGGAGATCAAGACACGCTGCAAGGGAGTCTCCACTTCTCAATCTCTTTACTTTGTTTTTGTCTTGCTTAGTTTTATTTACTACTTTGTTTGCTGCACTAAATCAAAATAAAAAAATTAGTTGCTAGTTTTACTTTATTTGCTATCTTGTTTGCTATATCGAAAACACAAAAAAATTAGTTTACTTGCATTTACTTTATTCATCATGTTTCCTTTTAATTTTACCACAAAAAGCATACCGGTAGGGCATGGGTCTATAGTTGGGAGAAATAATATAGAAGAATTTTTCAATCATGTTAGTACAATTGAAAATTTTGAAGATAGACACTTGGTAGACCTTGCGCCTACTTATGAAATTGCTGCTGCGCATTTAGTTCGCTTGTTGGAAACTAAATTTGTTAATCTTAATCCTATAATCCAGCACATGTTCTTCACACTTGGCGATATGGAAGAAGGGGAAAAGAAAGATGTTGTGTTAGAAACCCTTCTTAGAGAATTTGGTGGTCTAGCAAGAGAAGCTAGAAAGGTATTTGCTAAATTTAATATGCTTGGTTCCCCTACTAATTTTGTTAGTCTCCTTGAAAAGATGGATATGGATAGAATGAGATTCACTAATAATATTGATGATGGAGGGGAGATCAAAGCACCAATACCATGTAAGCTCTTAGCTATGAATGATGCATTGGAAAATAACTATGCTTGGATAATTCCTGAAAATTTGTTTGATGAGAGTAGCACGCCTAAGACTAATGAAAAGGGAGATGCTGAAACTTATGTATCCAATATACTATGCCTAGTTGAGAAAACTCCACACCCCGCTGAGAATGCATCACCCTTCGATAATACTTGATACACACTTTCTGCGCCTAGCTGAAAGGCGTTAAAGAAAAGCACTTATGGGAGATAACCCATGTTTTTACCTACAGTACTTTATTTTTATTTTGTGTCTTGGAAGTTGTTTACTACTGTAGCAACCTCTCCTTATCTTAGTTTTGTGTTTTGTTGTGCCAAGTTAAGCCGTTGATAGAAAAGTAAGTACTAGATTTGGATTACTGCACAGTTCCAGATTTCTTTGCTGTCACGAATCTGGGTCCACCTCCCTGTAGGTAGCTCAGAAAATTAAGCCAATTTACGTGCATGATCCTCAGATATGTATGCAACTTTCATTCAATTTGAGCATTTTCATTTGAGCAAGTCTGGTGCCACTTTAAAATTCGTCAATACGAACTGTTCTGTTTTGACAGATTCTGCCTTTTATTTCGCATTGCCTCTTTCGCTATGTTGGATGAATTTCTTTGATCCACTAATGTCCAGTAGCATTATGCAATGTCCAGAAGTGTTAAAAATGATTGTGTCACCTCTGAATATGTCAATTTATATTGTGCACTAACCCTCTAATGAGTTGTTTCGAGTTTGGTGTGGAGGAAGTTTTCAAGGATCAAGAGAGGAGTATGATGCAACATGATCAAGGAGAGTGAAAGCTCTAAGCTTGGGGATGCACCCGGTGGTTCACCCCTGCATATATCAAGAAGACTCAAGCGTCTAAGCTTGGGGATGCCCAAGGCATCCCCTTCTTCATCGACAACATTATCAGGTTCCTCCCCTGAAACTATATTTTTATTCCATCACATCTTATGTGCTTTTTCTTGGAGCATCGGTTTGTTTTTGTTTTTGTTTTGTTTGAATAAAATGGATCCTAGCATTCACTTTATGGGAGAGATACACGCTCCGCTGTAGCATATGGACAAGTATGTCCTTGGTTTCTACTCATAGTATTCATGGCGAAGTTTCTTCTTCGTTAAATTGTTATATGGTTGGAATTGGAAAATGATACATGTAGTAATTGCTATTAATGTTTTGGGTAATGTGATACTTGGCAATTGTTGTGCTCATGTTTAAGCTCTTGCATCATATGCTTTGCACCCATTAATGAAGAAATACATAGAGCATGCTTAAATTTGGTTTGCATATTTGGTTTCTCTAAGGTCTAGATAATTTCTAGTATTGAGTTTGAACAACAAGGAAGACGGTGTAGAGTCTTATAATGTTTTCAATATGTCTTTTATGTGAGTTTTGCTGCACCGGTTCATCCTTGTGTTTGTTTCAAATAAGCCTTGCTAGCCTAAACCTTGTATCGAGAGGGAATACTTCTCATGCATCCAAAATACTTGAGCCAACCACTATGCCATTTGTGTCCACCATACCTACCTACTACATGGTATTTTCCCGCCATTCCAAAGTAAATTGCTTGAGTGCTACCTTTAAAATTCCATCATTCACCTTTGCAATATATAGCTCATGGGACAAATAGCTTAAAAACTATTGTGGTATTGAATATGTAATTATGCACTTTATCTCTTATTAAGTTGCTTGTTGTGCGATAACCATGTTTACTGGGGACGCCATCAACTATTCATTGGTTGAATTTCATGTGAGTTGCTATGCATGTTCGTCTTGTCTGAAGTAAGGGCGATCTACACTGAGTTGAATGGTTTGAGCATGCATATTGTGAGAGAAGAACATTGGGCCGCTAACTAAAGCCATGCTCCATGGTGGAAGTTTCAGTTTTGGACAAATATCCTCAAATCTCTAATGAGAAAAGAATTAATTGTTGTTGAATGCTTAAAGCATTAAAAGAGGAGTCCATTATCTGTTGTCTATGTTGTCCCGGTATGGATGTCTAAGTTGAGAATAATCAAAAGCGAGAAATCCAAATGCGAGCTTTCTCCTTAGACCTTTGTACAGCGGCATAGAGGTACCCCTTTGTGATACTTGGTTAAAGCATATGTATTGCGGTGATAATCCAGGTAGTCCAAGCTAATTAGGACAAGGTGCGGGCACTATTGGTACACTATGCATGAGGCTTGCAACTTATAAGATATAATTTACATGATGCATATGCTTTATTACTACCGTTGACAAAATTGTTTCATGTTTTCAAAATCAAAGCTCTAGCACAAATATAGCAATCGATGCTTTTCCTCTATGAGGACCATTCTTTTACTTTCAATGTTGAGTCAGTTCACCTATTTCTCTCCACCTCAAGAAGCAAACACTTGTGTGAACTATGCATTGATTCCTACATACTTGCTTATTGCACTTATTATATTACTCTATGTTGACAATATCCATGAGATATACATGTTACAAGTTGAAAGCAACCGCTGAAACTTAATCTTCTTTTGTGTTGCTTCAATGCCTTTACTTTGAATTATTGCTTTATGAGTTAACTCTTATGCAAGACTTATTGATGCTTGTCTTGAAGTGCTATTCATGAAAAGTCTTTGCTATATGATTCACTTGTTTACTCATGTCATACACATTGTTTTGATCGCTGCATTCACTACATATGCTTTACAAATAGTATGATCAAGATTATGATGGCATGTCACTCCAGAAATTATCTGTGTTATCGTTTTACCTGCTCGGGACGAGCAGAACTAAGCTTGGGGATGCTGATACGTCTCGACGTATCGATAATTTCTTATGTTCCATGCCACATTATTGATGTTATCTACATGTTTTATGCACACTTTATGTCATATTCGTGCATTTTCTGGAACTAACCTATTAACAAGATGCCGAAGTGCCGTTCTGTTTTCTGCTGTTTTTGGTTTCAGAAATCCTAGTAAGGAAATATTCTCGGAATTGGACGAAATCAAAGCCCAGGGGCCTATTTTTCCACGAAGCTTAAGTCCGAAGGAGAGACGAAGAGGGGCGACGAGGGGCCACACCCTAGGGGCGGCCCCCCCTTGGCCGTGCGGCCCTGTGGTGTGGGGCCCCGTGCCGCCTCTTGACCTGCCCTTCCGCCTACAAATAGCCTCCGTGCGAAACCCCAGCCGAGAACCACGATACGGAAAACCTTCCGAGACGCCGCCACGCCGATCCCATCTCGGGGGATCGGGAGATCGCCTCGGCACCTGCCGGAGAGGGGAATCATCTCCCGGAGGACTCTACGCCGCCATGGTCGCCTCCGGTGTGATGTGTGAGTAGTCTACCCCTGGACTATGGGTCCATAGCAGTAGCTAGATGGTTGTCTTCTCCCCATTGTGCTATCATTGTCGGATCTTGTGAGCTACCTATCATGATCAAGATCATCTATCTGTAATTCTATATGTTGCGTTTGTTGGGATCCGATGAATAGAGAATACTTGTTATGTTGATTATCAAAGTTATGCTTATGTGTTGTTTATGATCTTGCATGCTCTCCGTTACTAGTAGATGCTCTGGCCAAGTAGATGCTTGTAACTCCAAGAGGGAGTACTTATGCTCGATAGTGGGTTCATGCCTGCATTAACACCTGGGACAGTGACAGAAAGTTCTAAGGTTGTGTTGTGCTGTTGCTACTAGGGATAAAACATTGATGCTATGTCTAAGGATGTAGTTGTTGATTACATTACGCACCATACTTAATGCAATTGTCTTGCTTGCAACTTAATGGAAGGGGTTCGGATGATAACCTGAAGGTGGACTTTTTAGGCATAGATGCAGTTGGATGGCGGTCTATGTACTTTGTCGTAATGCCCAATTAAATCTCACTATACTCATCATGATATGTATGTGCATTGTCATGCTCTCTTTATTTGTCAATTGCCCAACTGTAATTTGTTCACCCAACATGCTGTTCGTCTTATGGGAGAGACACCTCTAGTGAACTGTGGACCCGGTCCAATTCTCTTTCTGAAACACAATCTCTGCAATACTTGTTCTCTGTTTTCGCAAACAATCATCTTCCACACAATACGGTTAATCCTTTGTTACAGCAAGCCGGTGAGATTGACAACCTCACTGTTTCGTTGGGGCAAAGTACTTTGGTTGTGTTGTGCAGGTTCCACGTTGGCGCGAATCCCTGGTGTTGCGCCGCACTACATCTCGCCGCCATCAACCTTCAACGTGCTTCTTGGCTCCTCCTGGTTCGATAAACCTTGGTTTCTTTCTGAGGGAAAACTTGCTGCTGTGCGCATCATACCTTCCTCTTGGGGTTGCCCAACGAACGTGTGAAATACACGCCATCACTCCCCTCCACGATCAGACCTGACTATCTTTATTCTTTTATCATGCTGATTTTCAACTTCAGCTTTGAATATTTTAAATTTATCCAACGCTTCTGTTCTTTCTTTTATTGGATAAATATAACCATATCGGGAGTAATTATTCGTGAATGTTATGAACGAATCATAGCCATCCACACTTTTCACAGGAAATGATCCACATATCTCGGTGTGAATTATTTCTAGTGTTGCTGTGCATCGATTTGCACCCTTTTTAATTTGCTTTACAAATTTTCCTTTAATGCAATCGATGCACTGTTCTATGTCTGAGAATTCTAATGGAGGAAGAATATCATTTTTAACAAGTCTTTCTATTCTCCCCCTCGAAATATGGCATAAGCGACAATGCCATAATTTCGATGATTCATCAGTTCTTTTCTTTTGTTCTTTGTCCAACGCGGACAACACTTTTCACTCACATTACACACAGACAACACCCACATAAGCATTATTACACCATATGGCACACTTGCCATGTCCTTCATGTCCATGTGTACTTTTCTGTCACCAGTTGCTACAGCTGGGTCGCACATATCTTTGAAGAACCAGTGAACTGGCTCTTTATTCTTTCAAGATACTCCCATACGGAAGCACACTTTGCAATTGAGCCCACAATAGCGTTCTCAATTGTATTCTTTATAAATGGCACTTAGCCACCTTTTATACTGCCATGCAGCATCATCATCCTTGTCATTCCTGACTGGATCTTTTGGTCTGACCGGCTGTGGGAACCCAGTCCTCCTCAGCACAAAACAACCTTCTTTTCTCCATTCAGTGTAGTTGTCACCTTTGAGGGTTGGAACATTCTTGATGCAGCTCATCAAGTAGCACCCTCCTTTAAACCATAATGAAAATGAGATCATAACAACAATTGCATGCAATAATCCAACGTTGGTCAAAATTAGAGCATACAACTGTTTGTGCAATTAAAACTATGTCACCGTTGGGCAGAAATAGAGATAAATGCACTTCTTATTGCAACAGATCATGGTCATGTCATTAATAACGTTGGTTAAAAAATAACAGAACCATAATTGTCACGATAATCACTTTAATCATCTTTTTGACATTTTAACTGTCACTTTTGCACATATTATTGCAACAAAACATGATCATACCATCAATGACGTTGGTCATAAAATGACAGGATCATACTTGTTTCAACAATTACTTTTAAGCAACCTTTTAAATTTAATTGTCACTTTTTGCATTTAAAATGCTACTTTTCTATTTTGCAGCGGAAACTGTCACTTTAAACTATTTAACTTTTGAACTTTACAGAGGCATATTCTTTACTTTTTAATTTCTGAACAAATATTTCGTTGGTCCTATTTATTCAGAAAAAACTAGACAAAATTTGGCCAAAAAATGACCCAAAAATGCCTAAAATTGCCTCTGAAAATTAATAAAACTGTGCAAAAACTGACTGTTCTGTCGTGGCCCACACGGCCCGCACGCGGCGAGCGACGCGCAGCAACGCGCCGCCCACGCGGCTGGCAGACGCGGCGCCCACGCTGCCATCAAACGCGGCCCGCACGCAGTGCGGCCTGCTCACGCGGCCTGCTGCCGCGGCCTTCCTTCGGCCCGCCCGCGGCCTGGCCAACGCAGCCCACGCGGCCCGAACACGGCGCCGACGCGGCCAGCTTTTCTGGCCGTCGGATTAAATCCGACGGTCCACCGACGCTTTCGGCTGGTATAAGGGGTGGCCCAAACGGCGCCCCCCAGAACCCTAACCGTAAATCGCCACTTTCCCCGTCCGCCCCTCTCTGGCCTGCTCGCTTGCGGCGGCGGAGAGAAAGAAAACCGCGAGCGCCCCTGGCCGGCGGCACGCCGGCGACGGCCAGCCCACCACGGCGGCAGCTCGGCAGGCTTCCTTTCTTCCCCTCCACGATCTGTGCTGTGCTCTCTGTACGCGGCCGCGGCCGAGATAGGCGTGGCGCCCCTCTGGTCCTTTTGCCGTCGCGTGCGCCCGGTGGGCGCACCGGCGTCAAACGGGTCAGTGGCGGCGCCCTTTGCCGGCTTTCGCCGGTGACTTTCGGCGAGCAAAATGCCCCGGCCGGTGAGGAATTTCTTTTCTTTCAAGGCGGCGGATGGAGGAGCCCGTGGCCGGCACCACGCCGGCGACGGCGAACTCACGCCCCCTCGCATCTCCTTTTCCTCCCAGCCACCAGAACCCGACCAGGCACGGCGGACAGAAGACGCGGCGGCGCCCCCCTGGCCCTCTTGCCGGCGGCGCGTGCACCCGAGGGTGGGCGCGTTGCCGGCAAGCGGCGCAGAGGCGGCGCTATACTTTCTTGTCGGCGAGCCCATGGCCCCGGCCTGTAAGGATTTCTTTGCCCCCTTTTCCCCTTCTCGAATTAGGGTTAGGGTTTCGAACTTCGGGATGATCTAGGGTTGGTTTCTATGACTTTTCTACCCGAATTAGTACAAGATCTACACACTAGATGGCTCTGATACCAATGTTATATCGCTAGGATCATCTAGGCTAGATCTTAATCGGTAGGAACCATATCTGTGAATGAATCATGTGTGGGTACTGTGAGAGGGAGAGAGAGATGTACATGTACTGTGGGTTTACCTTCTCGTTTGGAGGAGGAACTCGCCGATCTGGACATGGCGAGGACGGCGGTGCGTTGGGCGAGGTGGTGGTGGTGCTTCCCGTCGGCACTGCACTACCCTGATCGGTGGGTCGTCTGGTGGGGCGAGTGGCAGCTCAGGGTAACCTCGTAACCTGTGCCACTGGCCCTCACCACTCTTTATAGTGCAGGCGACAGGGGCCCACCAACCAGCGAACGGTTGGGCGCCCCCGATCAGGGCGCGGACGAGGTCAAGGGGTCGTGCCAGAGCCGTTGGGCTCTGGTGCGGTGGAGATCAATCCTAACAGGTGGTAGCTGCAATTTGCCGCAGATCGATGGTGTTTATTTGAGTTCATCAGCTCTTGATTGCCCTGGTTTTTCAGAGCCAGCCATATTGGAAACAATTGCTTGTATGGAAAGCCTTGCCCTTGCTGCCGATCTCCAAGAAACAAGATGTGTCATAGCTTCAGATTGCCAAGAGGTTATCACAACAAAGAGGCATGACTGCCATCCTGCAGGAAATAAAATTCTCGAGTGAATCTTTTATTGATGTTAGGTTCATTCATGAAAATACACTTCTGCAGGTCTGAACTTTTTCTTCAATCTACTCCTTTTCTGAGATAACTGGCCACCCGTTTTGATACTTTCGGAAATAACATTAGAATGCAACTATGTGTTTCTTTTAACTAAAGGAAACAGGAAGCCCACCTATAGAATACTATGTCTTTGTTTTGTTCAAAGAAATTAGGGCAGCTTGATCTGTCATACTCCTATGCTTCTCCTGATTTTCACTTCCTTAGTGAAGGATGCTCGTGCTGTCACACTGTCTGATCTTTCTAACTGCATTTGCGCTGTAGAATTATTTTCCTGTCCATATAGATAAAATCCTTTTTGTGTGCCTAGAACAGTTTAGTTGTGGCAAGGATAGCTGTATTTGTAGTCATAGCACTTGAAGTAGTCATAACACAGAGGCTCCCCTGAATTTTAACACACAGAATTTGTGGCCATCCACACCTAGCTGCTTGTCCTTACATGTTACATGTTCTGCATTTCTGAATTTGTTCCAACTCACATTTTTTAAGAGGAATATTAAGGTGAATTATGCTCTATCAAGTAGTAATTAGAAAGACAAAATGGCATTATAAGCAGAAAGTAATGTCATAGGACCTAACAAATGTGAAGGTGCAGATGGCCTCTACTTCTTAGAGACAAATACAACAACTTTACATTGCTGCGCTCTTTCGGTAAATCTATTTTTTTTTATCTAACATGATCCCCAATAGCCATCTTGAATGCATTAGATAGATCATTGTGCTGTTGGGGTTCCTGATTGTTGTGTGGAATGATTTTGCTTCTTTGAAACTGAGGACCTCAAGCAATCACTGTATATTCCTGTGTAGCTACAGTTTACTTCCCTGCAACACATCCTGTTATGAACCTTCTTGAATTGCTGTAGCTTTTGAAAGATTACCAAAGATGCTCATGGATTCAATTAGTTTGGGAAAAGATGGTACACAAATCAGAGTATTTGGAAGAAAGGCGTCCAGGCTGTGCTCGTGTTGGTGTGCCAAGAACAATCTTGCCAGAAGATGTGACAGAACCAACAACAGGGATCAAGTTCCCTACCCTTCTTGAGGACAATTCAAACCGAACCGCAATATCTTCTTCAGGTAACAGTTCAGGACTATTTAGGTGGTCCTTATCTCACACGGTATCTCAATCTAAAGAAATGTGACACTATGCGTCAGCTTGCTAGGCTAGAGTACAGACACATTTTTCGACCGGGCGGTCGCATACGAACCCTCCGCCTCCATCTCCGTTGCCCTGTTGGAGATGTGCCCTAATAGTCTGGTGTGGCGGCCCTTCTACCCACGATCAAAATAGCCTGGGGCCAGTAGTTTGCCTCGCGTGACACACAAGGCTTGAGAGACAGATGTTTAACATCCGAAGGGATTGCTAAAGTAAGGGGACATATTTGGCGGACTCATGCAGTAGCACTTGGTATCACCAACACCATCCTTGTGAAAGGCCGACACCTCTAATAGCAACTCTATACCCAAAGATGCTCTTTCACTCAGACTCTTGTTTAATAAAGTTTAAACACCATAGCAAAAAAATCAAAAAGGAACATTGAGATAACCAACAAAGTCTGTGCACGGGTTCCCTTTTTTTTTAATCTTTCATGAAATCTATGAGACATCCTGTTCTCATAAAAGAGAACACAAAAACAGTATGAGAAAAGAAGCACCGCATCACTAAAATAGCATGGAAATAGTGATACAATTATTCATTACAAGACACATGCTGCCTCTAAGTTGGTAATCCTTCTTGCCGATGAGAGTGCCCTCCTGCCCTTAAGCATATTCAACCATACGAGTTGCTTAGTGTGTCGCACCATATGGTCTCAGCCTTGTTGCTGCAAACATAGATTGGTCAGTGCGATTTTAAAAGGAGATTACCGATTAAGTATGCACAATAATAATTTTGGTGTAAGAATCGACAGTTATACCTTGTGGATTGTAGAAACCCATGTATGGAATGAAACACAGAAATTTCTTTTCTCCATTGGAATGCTTCTTCAACCGTAGTGACTTGATATCGATCTCATAGATGGCAAGGTCCGTGTTCACGAAAATGATATCACGGCCCTCCACAGATCCATTCAGGACAATATTTTTCATGGGACTTTGAATGGGGAGAAGGATCTTGAGATCGATGACTCTAAGCCGAGTCCATGACACAGCATTCTTGGAAACCATCTGCATTGACCACAGTTTGATGGTTAAATTGAGCGTCCTACGTGCAAGCCCCAAACTACCATCCGCCATCGCCATGAGGATAGCATCACCGCAAAGCAGACGCCTCACCTCAACCGGCACAAAAACCAGTGATAAGCAAGTAGAGCCCATGTCGTACTTAAGAATTCCTAGGTCCCGGGCGGCATCATGCTCAATCAAGAAGTAAAATGCATCTCCAACGAGGACGGGGGGCACCGGCAGGACGACTGCTTTATAATGGAGATCAAGACTAAAGCGCGATGCGCTCCACTCGCCTGTCTCGGACGAGAACACCCACGGGCGTGCAAAACAACCGGCATGAGATTTGACCATGCCGACGAAGACCACCAGAAAAGGGCCCTGGTGACAAGCTATGTGGTTACAGCCGCTCGCAGCGCAAAACACGGCGGCCCCGTGGTGGCGGCGATACATCGTGTACTTGCCAGGCTTACAGATCTCCCTCTGGCAGCCCGTCATTGGATCCCAAACGATGATCTTGTCCTCCTCGGCCGTCAGGAGGAGAACGCGGCCATGACGGCAGTCCAACGCCTCGTAGCGCCGGGGAATTTTATAATATACCACACTTTACTTTGATTCTTTATTATTTACCACATGACCACCACCTGTCATTGTCACTTACATGTGGTGGTCACATGGTAAATAATAGAGAATCAGTGCTTGCTGGCGAGCGAGGCGCGCACGAGCCACTCGGGCTCGTCTGGCGGGAGGCGGAGGAAGATCTCCTCAAGAAGATCGTTGGGCAGCAGCGCCGGCGCTGGGGGCGTCATGGCGCGCGGGCGGAGGCTAGGGCTAGTCCCGATCGATCGAGGTCAACACTGGAATCGCAATTTTTCTCGGGACGGCGGGTGGCTGCAGCTTTTTCTCGGGAAGGGAAGGGAGAGAGGACGATCGGGGCGGAGGCTAGGGCTAGTCTACGAGAGAGGACGTGCGGCCGGGTTTCCACGCGTTTCCGATCGAGCCTCGGACTTGGGAATCCAGAGAGGCCGCGGGGCAGTTGCAAGAGGGGGCTCGGAAAGTTTTCCAGTTTCCACGGTTTAATTCCAGAACCATTCCAAACGCGGACGGGGCTTGCCTGCGCCCATCCGTGCGCCGCGGCCGTTTCTTAGGCATCGCACGGGGGCTCTGCTTCATTCCTTTCTCACGCCTCCCCTTTCCGATTAAAAATAAATGGTAAATACCGTTCTAATACATCTCTCGTCGTATTCTTCTTCATCCTCCATAGAAGGCACTGTGATTGTGATGGCCGGCGACGTTTTCCGCACCGCACAGACGGGCAGGAGATTAGCCGACGCGGCCCTCGTCACTGGTGAGCAGCAGAGCAGGGATTCTCTGATACTTGGACCTCACCCAGGCCGGCGTCACCGCCATAGAAAACTAGAACGCCGTCGTCCCGTCGAGGAGAGCAGCGGCGCCCAGCCGACCGCGGGCGATCTCCTATCTACATGTCGCTCGCAGTCGGAGGCATCGCTTCCATGAGAGAGGTGGAAGAAGATGACCACACGAGAACGAGCCTGAGACCAACAAACCGACCGATTCCCAAATCTAAGAGGAGCTAAGAGCGGAAGCGGACAAGACTTACGTTCATATATTAGTGATGTTTTCGGGCGATGAATTACTTCGCGTTGACGGTGAATGTAACCGAGATGTACCTGCCGACGAGGCGGCCCATCAGCCTGACCGGCGTCTCAATATCGTTACCTTGTCCCTGCGACAGAGCCGGCCGCACGCATGAGATATGATCATGGATTCATGGGCGAGTCAGCGGCGGCCTGGATGGAATCATGGACCTCATGTCACCGAAGGTCGGGTCTGGTTCCTGTCAACGACGAGTAGGTGGGTATGCATGGGCGGGCGCTCAGCTCCTTGACGCCTCGATGGTGTTCTATCTATTTCTTTGGAGCTGATGGCCCGCAAGGTGTTGAAATATTGGGCCCACACTTAGTGGTTCATACTAGATTTCAGATTTTCCCTATAAATCACAAAGCCCACATAGTGGCAGCCTTGTGAGTTTGAGTTCAAGTTGGGAAGTTTAGTCTCACATGGAAAGTTGGGAGGAAGTTACACCACTTTATAAGGTGGGTTGTTCCACCACTAGTAAGTGAGTAAGAATAGGAGTGGTTCACGCGCGCTTCTCCTCCTCGCTCGTCTCGTCACGCCGCGCCGCGCCGCGCTCGTGGTGAGTGGATTGAGCCTCGAGCCGAGACTTTCCTTTCTTTTAGCAGTTCAGGAAAACGAACAGAGTCCAAGACGGACGCGTCGCAGTTAGTCGGTTCGGGTCGCTCCCGGGCCGTGGGCTATCTGTAACCGACTCGAAACGTGCGTGCGACGTGAGCGTGGCACACGTTGCCTAGGGTTTTCTGAGCCTATATAATCTCTTGCCCGGCTACCGCAGAAACATATCTACTACACGAGTTAGGGTTTTGCCACCTCTCTGCTTGCGCATCGTAGCCTACTCCATCCCGCGCCGACGTGCATCGCGAACGGGAGAGCAGGTCTCCGGAACCGCTCGTCCTTGCGATCCTGTACGGGAGAGGCGAATTAGGTTTTGAGAAGCGCTCTGCGCGACTGCTCAAGTTCTTCATCACGGGTCGCCTTCCGTCCAAGTCGGGCGGTGCTGCCTACCGTCGTCTTCAACGCCGTCTACTTCGACCCGTCGTCCTGTCATCAACAACGTTGTCATCAATAACGTTACTGCTGCGACATCATCTGCTACACCTCCACCGCCACCTCCACCAGATCGGTACGTGCGACATATCTCGATCTGTTTAGCGATGGATGCTTTACCTTTTGCGCTGCTGCTACTCATGTTGATTAATACATCTAGTATGTTCGAGTTTCACATGTTAGTAGTTGATGTCATCATGTTTTATATTCTGGAATTAATCATGGAAATTGTACCTAATTATCCAACAATCCAAAAACCTAATTGTAGGCAATTTCCTGAGTTAACAATGGTTGGTTTTGCTGATGCACTGAGGCCGGATAAGTTTATCGGTGTGCACTTTAAGAGGTGGCAGGTTAAGGCCACGCTCTGGCTTACTCATCTGAAAGTATTCGAAGTTAGTAATGGTTTACCTGAAGGAACTATATCTGACCAAGATCAGAACAAGTTCAAGGAAAACAATACTCTCTTCATCGGATGCGTTCTGAGTATTCTTGCTGATCGTCTGTGTGATGTGTACATGCACATAACAGATGGTAAAGAGCTCTGGGATGCACTGAATGCTAAATGCGGTGCAACCGATGCAGCAGTGAATTGTACATCATGGAGAGCTTCCATGACATCAGGATGGTGAACAACCGTTCTGTAGTCGAACAAGCTCATGAGAAACAGTGCATTGCGAAAGAGCTTGAACTCCTCAAGTGTGCCTTACCTGACAAGTTTGTGGCTGGATGCATCATCGCTAAGTTGCCCCCTTCATGGAGAAACTTTGCCACAATTCTCAAACACAAGAGACAGCAGATATCAGTTGAAAATCTGATAGCGTCTCTTGATGTTGAGGAGAAAGCTCGGGCTAAGGATACAACTGAGAAAGGAGAGGGTCAGTCTAGCGCCAACATGGTGCAGAAGAAACCCTACAGCAAGAACAAAGGGAATAACAAGCCCTCCTTCAATAAGCCTATGAAGACTACAACCTTCAAGAAGAAGAAGGTGATAAACAAAGCAGATCTGAGCTGCTTTACTTGTGGAGAGGCTAACCACTTTTCTAAGGACTGTCCAGAGAGGGCAGACCGCAAGAAAAAGGCAAGGCAAGTCAACACGGTGACCGCTAGCAATGCCGATGGGTACGGTAATCTCTTTACTGTTCTTTCAGTATTTCAATCTCCATGTTGGTGGATTGATACAGGTGCTAATGTTCATGTGTGTGCTGATATATCCATGTTCACTTCTTACCAGGTCGCCCGGGATTCTTCCGTCTTGATGGGAAATGGGTCACATGCTTCTGTTCGTGGTGTTGGCACGGTAGATCTGAAGTTCACTTCGGGGAAGATCGTGCAGCTGAGGAACATGCAGCATGTCCCTACTATGAACAAGAATCTCGTTAGCGGCTCCCTTCTATGCAGAGATGGGTTTAAGCTTATTTTAGAGTCGAATAAAGTAGTTGTTTCCAAGTTTGGACAATTTATTGGTAAAGGCTATGAGTGCGGAGGCTTGTTCCGCTTTTCGCTTTCGGATTTCAGTAATAAGTCTATGAATCATATTTGTGGCAATGTTAGTGATGATACCAGTGTTTAGCATTCTTGTTTATGTCACATTAATTTTGGTTTAATGTCTCGGCTATCCAGTTTGAGTTTAATTCCGAATTTCACCATTGCCAAAGGTTCTAAGTGTTATAGTTGTGTGCAATCAAAGCAACCTCGGAAGCCTCACAAGGCGGCCGAGGAGAGAAACTTGGCATCTCTAGAACTCATACATTCTGATCTATGCAAGATGAATGGTGTGTTGACAAAAGGTGGAAAGAGATATTTCATGACATTGATTGATGATGCGACTAGATTTTGCTATGTTTATTTGTTGCGAACTAAAGATGAAGTTTTAGACTACTTTAAAATTTATAAGACCGAAGTTGAAAATCAACTAGAGAGAAAGATCAAGCGTCTTAGGTCGGATCGTGGTGGTGAATATTTTCCTAAGATCTTTGATGAATTCTGTGAGGAACATGCCATTATTCATGAGAGGACGCCTCCCTATTCGCCCCAATCAAACGGAGTTGCCGAGAGGAAAAACCGGACGCTGACTGACTTGGTGAATTCCATGTTAGCCACTGCTGGTTTATCAAAGGCATGGTGGGGGGAGGCTTTATTGACTTCATATCATGTCCTGAATAGAGTTCCTAACAAGAATAAAGATAAAACCCCTTACGAGGAGTGGGCTGGGAGAAAACCATCACTTTCGTATTTGCACACATGGGGATGTTTGGCGAAAGTCAATATTCCAATTACTAAGAAGCGAAAACTCGGACCAAAGACAGTGGATTGTATATTTCTAGGTTATGCTCCGCGCAGTGTAGGCTATAGATTTTTAGTAGTTCAATCTGAGGTACCTGATATGCATGTTGATACTATTATGAAATCTCGTGATGCAACATTTTTTGAGAATATGTTTCCTATGAAAGATATGTATAGCATTGCTAGAATTTCTACTGAGATAATTCCTCAGTCTAGTCCATCTAATGAGTATTTTGAACAATCACATGAGAATGTTACTGAGAAGGATGACAATGAAGCTCCTAAACGGAGCAAGAGACGGAGGATTGAAAAATCCTTTGATGATGATTTCATTGTGTACCTTGTGGATGATACTCCCACGTCCATTGCAGAGGTATATGCATCTCCAGATGCAGATAACTGGAAAGAAGCTGTCCATAATGAGACGGACTCGATTCTTTCTAATGGAACTTGGGAGCTATCAAAACGACCCCATGGATGCAAGCCTGTGGGCTGCAAATGGGTGTTCAAGAAGAAGCTAAGGCCTGATGGTACTATTGAGAAGTATAAGGCGCGGTTTGTAGCTAAAGGCTACACACAGAGAGAAGGCGAAGATTACTTCGACACCTATTCACATGTCGCTAGACTTACCACCATTCGAGTACTACTGTCCATGGCTGCCTCCTATGGTCTTATCGTTCATCAAATGGACGTAAAGACAGCTTTTCTTAATGGAGAGTTGGAGGAGGAAATCTATATGGATCAGCCTGATGGGTTTGTAGTAAAAGGTGAAGAAAGAAAGGTGTGCAAGTTGTTGAAATCTTTATATGGCCTGAAACAAGCACCTAAGCAATGGCATGAGAAGTTTGACAGAACTCTAACTTCTGTAGGCTTTGTTGTCAATGAGGCTGACAAGTGCGTTAACTATCGCCATGGTGGGGGCGAAGGTGTTATACTGTGTTTGTATGTGGATGATATTCTGATATTTGGTACAAACATGAAAGTAATACACGAGGTCAAGTCTTTTTTGTCAAAGTGTTTTGATATGAAAGATTTGGGAGAAGCTGATGTGATTCTGAATATCAAGCTTATTAAGAACGAGAGTGGGATTACTCTAACGCAATCCCATTATGTTGAGAAGATCTTGAGCCGGTTCGGCTATATTGATAGCAAGTCTTCTCCAACACCTTATGATCCCAGTGTGACATTACGCAAGAACCGGAGGATTGCCATAGATCAATTGAGATATTCTCAGATCGTTGGCTCACTCATGTACTAAGCGAGCGCGACTAGACCTGGCATCTCTTTTGCTGTTAGCAAGTTGAGTAGGTTCATGTCAAACCCGGGTACTAATCATTGGCATGCACTTGATAGGGTCATGCGCTACCTATGTGGTACAATGAGTTATGGGATTCACTATTCAGGGCACCCAGCTGTGCTTGAAGGATATAGTGATTCAAATTGGATCTCTGATGTAGCTGATCTCTATGCCACTAGCGGGTATGTATTTACCTTTGGAGGTGGCGCAGTGTCATGGAGATCTTGCAAGCAAACCATATTGACGAGGTCAACTATGGAAGCAGAACTTACTGCTTTGAACACAACCACTGTTGAATCAGAATGGTTGCGTGAGCTCTTGATGGACTTGCTGTGGTTGAAAAACCTGCCGGCAATCCTTTTGAATTGTGACAATCAAACTGTAATTGTCAAAGTGAACAATTCTAAGGATAACGCGAAGTCATCAAGACACGTCAAGAGACGTTTGAAATCTGTCGAAATTGCGAAACTCCGGAGTAATAACTGTTACATATATTCAAACAGACAAAAACCTGGCAGATCCCTTTACAAAGGGACTATCACGTAATGTGATAGAAAGTGCATCGAGGGAGATGGGTTTGAGACCCGTTGATGTTACACCATAGTGGTAACCCAACCTTTGTGATCGGAGATCCCGTGAATTAGGACCTGGGAAGAACAAACTAGTGGTTTAATTGAGGAGAGTATTATATAACCATCTCTATGTGAAGATGCACAACTCTCAATTGCTGTAAGGCAGGTTGGCAACAAGCCTTAATGTGTTTATGTTGGCTATTTTAGCAAAGATGTTGTCCTACAGAGCATTCTTGAAATAACACACCTATATGAGTTCGATTGTTAGACGTCGCAATCTATGAGATTTGGGTGATCTCTAGTAAACTCATGAAGAGACCACGAAGTATGACGCATATACTTCACCCGCGGGGTAGGCTACTGGCAGCCATGTACTGGTTATGACTTTGAGTGAAACCCTGTTCACGCAAAACTTGCAATTCAAGGCTTAGTCCATTGTTCAAGTGTGAATGGATGTAGCTTAAGGTTCTAGACGGAAGTTCAACTTAACAGTCTCCGCTGAAACACTGGTATATAAACAAGCAGCGAGTTTTGGTAAATCTCTAAATGGGGATTTGAGATCTGGTGGGGGATTGTTGAAATATTGGGCCCACACTTAGTGGCCCATACTAGATTTCAGATTTTCCCTATAAATCTCAAAGCCTACATAGTGGCAGCCTTGTGAGTTTGAGCCTAAGTTGGTGGCAGCTCACTAGGGAGTGGTAAGAGGTGGGAAGTTTAGTCCCATATGGAAAGTTGGGAGGAAGTTAGACCACCTTATAAGGTGGGTTGTTCCACCACTAGTAAGTGAGTAAGAATAGGAGTGGTTCACGCGCGCTCCTCCTCCTCCTCGCTCGCTCGTCTCGACACATCACGTCACGACGCGCGCCGCGCTCGTGGTGAGTGGATTGAGCCTCGAGCCGAGACTTTCCTTTCTTTTTGCAGTTCAGGAAAACGAACAGAGTCCAAGACGGACGCGTCGCAGTTAGTCGGTTCGGGTCGCTCCCGGGCCGTGGGCTATCTGTAACCGACTCGAAACGTGCGTGCGACGTGGGCGTGGCCCACGTTGCCTAGGGTTTCCTGAGCCTATATAATCTCTTGCCCGGCTACCGCAGAAACATATCTACTACACGAGTTAGGGTTTTGCCACCTCTCTCTGCTTGCGCCGCCATCGTAGCCTACTCCATCCCGCGCGCCAACGTGCATCGGCGAACGGGAGAGCAGGTCTCCGAAACCGCTCGTCCTTGCGATCCTATACGGGAGAGGGCGAATTAGGTTTTTGGGAAGCGCTCTACGCGACTGCTCTCTTCATCACGGGTCGCCTTCCGTCCAAGTCGGGCGGTGCTGACTACCGTCGTCTTCAACGCCGTCTACTTCGACCCGTCGTCCCTGTCGTCAACAACGTTGTCATCAACAACGTTACTGCTGCGACATCATCTGCTACACCTCCACCAACACCTCCACCAGATCGGTACGTGCGACATATCTCGATCTGTTTAGCGATGGATGCTTTACCTTTTGCGCTGCTGCTACTCATGTTGATTATTGCATCTAGTATGTTCGAGTTTCACATGTTAGTAGTTGATATCATCATGTTTTATATTCTTGAATTAATCATGGAAATTGTGCCTAATTATCCAACACAAGTTCCAACATCAAAGGATCTCGGCTCGCCGGCGCGGAAGATGTTTTTGGTCGCCACCTTCCGATGACCTTCTCCAACCTCGGCGTCGTCGGGATGTCGACAGACCAGAGACCATCTCTACGGAGGAGACATGTTCTACGGAGTATTAGGATGGTATTCGGTATTTTTTTAATAAAAAAAAAGGGTGCACTACCGGAAAAAAGGCCACTGCCGTCAGCGAAGTCGTTGCCGTGCGTGGCTTGCCGTCCGGGCACACTAAAACGCACGGCAAATATTTGCCGCACGGCAAAGTTTACATAAAACGCACGGCAAACGACGCCGAAAGCGCACGGCAAAGAAAAGCGCACGGCAAAAGGAACAGGAGGCGCACGGCAAATAACGCCCGCACGACAAAGAAAAACCGAAGCGCACAACAAAGAGACTACGCACGGCAAAGGTTTTATTTCTTTCACTTTTGAAAAAACGCACGGCAAAGATTGCAGAAATATGGGTCGTAGGATCACGCTTGTGTTGAACGGCTGAGATGGATAGTCACCTGGATAGATGACATGGCACACCCAATTCCCTGGCCCCACCACCACCCAACCACCAGTCCACCACCACTCAATTCCCTCTCTCTCTCACCCGTGACCACGCCACCCTCTCTCTCTCTTATTCATTTTTTCTCCACACGAGCAGAGGAGCGGCGAGGAGCGCCGGGAGGGCGGCGGGAGGAGCGCCGGCCACCGGAGGACTCGCCGGCCTGGACGCCGCCGGCGAGCACGCGCGGCCACTCCGCCCGACGCCGCGCCGCTGGCTTCGACGCCCTCCTCCGCCGCCATCCACCGCCTCGACGCCCTCCTCTGCCTCAACGCCCTCCTCCGCCGCTCGACGCCACACCACCGGCCTCGACGCCCTCCTCCGCCGCCAGCCACCGCCTCGATGCCCTCCTCCGCCGCCAGCTTACCCCGACCAGCTCCATTCACCGATGGTCAAGATGACGGCCTCGCCATTGGCGGCTCGCCGGCGCCGGCGCTTGCCTTTTTTTTTTTATTTTTCTTGAATTTCTTTGCCGTGCATCGGGTCAAATGCGCACGGCAAAGAGGGGACACAGGCAGCGAGTGTGCCGCACGGGAAAGAAGGGCCGCACGGCAGAGGAGGGCGCCGCACGGCAACGCGGATGACGCATGGCAAAGCCTTTGCTGTGCATTTTTGGTGGGACGCACGGCAACGACCGCTTTGCCGGGCCAAACGTTGCCGTCCGGACTTTGCCGGGCGGGGCTGCACAGCGAAGGCTTTGCCATGCAAATTACGCCCTTTGCCGTCTATTTTGCTTGCACGGCAACATCATTTTCTCCCGTAGTGGTGAGAAGAGAACGAAGCAGAACCGTATGATGGATAAGAAAGGCCGCAGCGTACGGATGGGCGCACAGCCGCGGGCGCAGGCAAGCCCCGTCCTCCAAACGCATGAAAGCGGGCCAGAAATTCCAGATAGCCAATTCCAAGCCAGGGGGCCGCTTCCTCGTGCCGGCGTCGATCTGCTACATCGTGGCAGAGGTTGCTTCCTCGCGGACCTCAGAGCATGTCTAACAGATCCCCTAAAAGGGTCAACCCCGTAAAATAACCGCCGAAATACGGGGTAGGGCTCTACCCGCCGTCTAGCAGACCCCGTAAAACATGCCCCCGCATCGATTTTTTACAGTTTCGGCTAAGGGGTGGCTTCTGGCCCCCTACTTGTACGGGGCGGGAGAGGAAATACAGGGCAAACCCCCTATCCCATTTCAGCTAGGGCGCGTGGACATTTCAGTATTCCCAACAGTTTTCCCCCGCGCCGCCGCCATAGCCACCCGCGCGCCGCCGCTGGAAACAGATTCTGTTTTACAGGGTGAGGATACGCGGGGTCTACTAGCTCGGACGAGTTTTCGGTCAGTGGAAAGTGAATACAGGACCCTCTACTCGAGTTTTACGGAACAGAAATATAGGGGTCTGTTAGACATGCTCTCACGCAGGCGGCGGCCGGTTCCTCCTGGCGGCGTCAGAAGCTACCTCACCGCGGCAGCGGCCGGTTTCCAGCTACCTCCTCGGGTCGACAGCTAATTCCCCGCGTTGTCCGGCTACATCCCCACGCCTCCTGCTAAATCAGCCGCGTCTCCGGCTACATCCACGGTAAGGTAATCTTCGATCTAACTGCAAAACTCTTGAGCTAGTAGATTTGTGTATTTTTTTTTCGATTCATGCTAGGAGAGGTTTCTGCCGATGATGAACATGTGTTTCTGTTATCACCAGAATTTGACCGAGTCAGAGGTGGGCCGCGATCAAAATGGACTTGAAGATATACATATGAAAGAAATACGTGAATCGGCCTTACATGCAAAGTTTGGGCTAGTTTGCCCTTGTATCTGTAACATATTAGATTACGTGTCGGTTTAGAAGGTAGAGTTTGTATCGTGCACGGTGGGGATTATTCCCACGTTAGAAAGTCCCCTGGACTATAAATATGTATCTAGGGTTTATGGGAAAAAAACAACAACACACGTTCAACCAAACAAATCAATCTCGGTGCATCGCCAACTCCTTCGTCTCGAGGGTTTCTACCGGTAAGCGACATGCTGCCTAGATCGCATCTTGCGATCTAGGCAGCACAAGCTCCATGTTGTTCATGCGTTGCTCGTACTGAAGCCTTGTTGATGGCGAGCAACGTAGTTATCATAGATGTGTTAGGGTTAGCATAGTTCTTCGCGTAACATGCTATCGTAGTGCAACCCTTGCATGTCTAGCCGCCCTCACACCTATCTTAGGTGGGGGCGGCACCCCGCTTGATCATTATTTAGTAGATCTGATCCGTTACGATTGCTCCTTGTTCTACAAGGATTAGTTTAATATCTGCAATAGTTAGGCCTTACAAAGGGGGGAGGATCCACGTAGGGTGTCGTTCGCTAGTCCTAAACAGGATGTTCCGGGGATCAACTTCGTGTTGGTTTTTAGGCCTTGTTTAGGATCGGCTTACGATCACCGTGCGTGGCCGCGAGAGCCCAACCTGGAGTAGGATGATCCGATTATGCGGTGAAAACCCTAAATCGTCGTAGATCTAATTAGCTTTATCTTGATCAAGGGACCACCATATATTCGTGCACCCCGTACGAATCATGGGTGGATCGGCTCCTTGAGCCGATTCACGGGATAACCTGAGCCGATCGAGGCTCGTATTTAATGTTTACGTGTATGCCATGCGGGAAACTAAGCGAGGCATCTCCATCACCTTCGACCGGTATAGGTCAGGTGGCACGCCCTGCACTCAGCATCGGACGTGTGACCAGAAGGCTTTGCGGGCCGTCGCTCGGAGGGACCTCAGCCAGCCGCAGCTCTAGGTTGTTCCCGGTGTTGACCGTCGCTGCCCGCCGGTGGGTTTTGCAGTCAACACATTCGCGCCCGGTGGGACAAGCTTCTACATCAACCACATCGCCATCTACATCTGAGATGGCGGACGCACCAGTCACCTACGAGGAGCTGCCGACGAGCTCAAGAAGAGGTATGACGAGATCAAGGTCACCCTCGAAGCCGACCTCATCGGCTCTTTTCAGAGAACCCATTCCCATGGCATCAGATGGAAGGGGTTCTCACCGCAAGGTGCACTCGATGGGATAGACCTCTCTGTCCCGTCGGAGGAACGCACCAGGTCCCTGCGGCAGGAGATCAACTACCTGGTGGCTCATTCGCTACACCGTCACTCTGAGAACCTGATCAACACGTTGGAGCGTGTCGCTCTTCGCGTGATCCGGGAGATCATGAGGCACCGTACTCGCCGTCAGGACCAGCTCTCGGGACGCATCAAGGAGAGTTGCCACTCCGTCCCGTCCACCGCTGCCATATGCGTTGGCAGGAGTGCCGGCTATACCGGCATTTGTCGTCTACAAGATTGGTGGTGACCCTAGTGACTACCAGTTCTTGCGCGCCTAAGGAGATCCCTCACGGGTACACGTGCACGTATGTGCCGATTGTGGCAACTGGGCACTCACAAACCAGGCCACAACATCGGGGACTTGGGAAAACAGGAGGGACGTCGGCGAGCTTGAGAAGCGGACGTGGCTAACTAAGTACGCCACCCCGCGAACCTCCAGAGCTCAGCTCCTGCAGTTGGCTCGAGCTGGAAAAGCAAGCATGGCTGGCTAAGTACGCCACCGGTGAATCTTCAGAGTTCAACTCCTGCAGCCGTGCGGATCAGATCAGTACCATGAGAGACCAGTTCGGCATGGTGCCGAAAAGAGGCAATCGGCTATTCCAAGCCGTACCCCGCGACTACGAGATGATCCCGCTGCCACCTAAATATCGGCTCCCTGATTTCTCCAAATTCGTGGATCGGATGGTTCCAGCTCCATCGAGCACGTCGGCCGATATTTGGCTCCTAGGACCGGCTTCGTGTCGGATCAACTACGCGTGAGGCTCTTCTCACAGTCCCTCACGGGATCGGCTTTCGGATGGTACACCTCTTTGCCACGGACTCCATCCGGACTTGGAAACGGTTGGAAGAGCAGTTCCATATGCAGTACCATTGAGGCTTCCGAGTCGGCATTGCCGATCTAGCACAACTACGTGAGCGGGAGCTGTGAATACATCCAGCGCTTCAGAATCTTAGGAACCGATGTTATTCGGTTCGTATAACTGAAAAGCGATCGAGTTGGCAGTAGCAGGCCTTGCAACGCAGCTCAAGGACATGGCCTCCCAAGCAGATTATCCCTCACTGGCGCACATGGTTCAGAAACTATCAGCATATGAACAGCGCCACCGGACTGTACCAAGACAAGTTCAAGCGTGCGTAGTCTGGTCGATGCGAGGAAGACGAAGTTCCTGCGGGAGAAGAGGTAGCGATGGCTGAATGGACTCGGGGAGGAACCCCGTGTCTGCAAATGGGTAAAGCCACCACCCAGGGATTTGATTTTGACGTGACCAAGACTGAGCAAATCTTCGACCTCCGCTCAAGGAGAAGCAGTTGACGATTCTGAAGGTCTCAAATTCCCCACGGTGCAAGAGCTGAACGGAAAGCCATACGCAAATGGCACAACTCGCTCTCCCATGCCACCAGACTGCAGGGTATGGCGTCAGCACATCCAAGCGGCGATAGAAAAAGGGCGTCTAATTTTCAACCCGTACGCCATGAAGGTCGACACCCAGCCCTTTCCCGCCGTTAACATGGTGGAGTGCACTTACCCGAAGGTTGCCAGCCAGGATCCTCGTTCAGCATCAACATGGTAGGACACGGGAACCACTCGGCAAAGATGGAGACGAGGGCAGCTGCTCTCGTAGCAAGGACAGGAAGCCGCTCCACGCGATCGGCTCCGTCATGATGGCAAGCGCTATGTCACAGAGGGAGAGGTGAAAAACATGAGATATCAGCGACCCCTCTCTGATCACCTCCTCAACAAGTATGTGAGTCAGTATGACCAACGCCGACGATCCACCTATGATGATGAAGGAGATCGTCTGGCTAGAGAAGCCAGAAGACATCGTCGGCACGATCGCGATGAGGAGGAGCACGAGCGCCGTGCCACGGAAGAATCAAGGGAGCAAGATGACAACGCCGCTGGGACTGCCCTTCTTTCACTGCTGGGATTCAGGAATGAGCCGACTGCCCACAATCGGCATTGCCCAGAATGCAACCGAAGAAGAAGGAGGCAGCCAACGTGTCCGTGTTCAAGCGCTTAGGGCCTCTCCCGCCAGAGCAAACGTGCTGAGTCCCTCGGTGGGCAGATCTCGAGGATTCCAAAGAGGGACAAGAAGAAGAAGAAGAAGAAGAAGGTGGTGGACTCAGCCGTTCTCAAAGCGCAGGGTTCAGCGATTGCGCGCGGCTGGAGGAAGCCGAAAGGTTATACCTGCATACTTTAAGGAAGGCACGACCTGATCTGGCTGCAAAAGTTCAGCGAACCCTGGATGAAGAGGGTCGTCCACGAAAAATGGAGTGGCGCCCCAAGCAAAGGAGAGCCGATGATGAAGCATCGGCTGGTACAAACATGGTGTTCATCCTCCCTTCGGAGTTCAGCGCTCCAAGATTAGACGAGGTACCCGTGGTACAACTTGACTGCGGCCCACGGCCGGTTATCTTTGAGAAGCCACGAGAAAAGAGCTACATACATCTGAAGGCCCTGTACTTGCGAGGTTATATCGATGGGAGGCCTGTAAATAAGATGCTGGTGGACACCGGAAGTCAACATCATGCCGTACTCTATGCTACGTCGGCTGGGACGCTCTAGCTCAGATCTAATCAAGACCAACGTGACATTGAGCGATTTCAACGGCCAAGCGTCGATGCACAAGGTGTTCTGAACGTGGATCGACCGTAGGAAGGAAAACTATCCCTACAACGTTCTTCATCGTCGATAGAACGAGCACTTATGCTGTTCTGCTAGGAAGAGATTGGATCCACGTTGCTGCATTCCCTCCACGATGCACCAATGCATAATACAGTGGGATGGAGATGAGGTAGAGGTCGTCCGGGCCGATGACTCAGCCGAAATTTCAACGGTGGCATGAATGCATGGGAAGCAGCAGCCAAGAACCCCCTCGGGTATCAATTTGGACGATGCGCGCGACGTGACGAAGGGAAGGGTTAAGCTGGTTTTATCCAGCCTGACCATGTAGCGAAGCGATGATCAAACATGGCGAGGCTGATCCCGTGATCGGCCCCAAAAATCTTTGAAGGGACATTACGAACCTTCAGTCAATGCTTCAATCATCATGGAGGCCGATCCCAGCAATCGGCCAAAATTATTCTCACCACATGTCCTGCTTGTGTTCGTCCTTGTTCCTACCGAGCCGACGTATGAATTACGAGCCGATATGCCATTCCCAGATTCGGCTCGGGGGGCACCTAAACACGATGAACATGGGAACAGATGCAGGAGGACCTGTGTGCAATAAAATATTGGGGGGCCGATAGGAGAAAATCGGCCAGTAAAAAAAAAAATTTAGACAGCCGATGCAAGGGCATCGACTTTAGAATCGGGAAGCAGCCGATGCGCAGCCGTCGACTCTAGTGGAATCATGCGAGGTTTACCGAATCTCCACCAAATCCAGGCCAACTGTGGTGCCTTCTGCTTCTTCGGAGTAAAACAATGGAAGTTTCTTCAGCTGCTTCGAGCCGATCCGGGTTCCTGAACCTTCTTGTCAAGGATTTCCAACCTTTGATACTAGTTCAGCTGTGTTGACAAAAAGGGTGTATCGGCTGTCTGAGGAAGAAAGGTGATCGGCTTTGGCGCATCCTCTCTGACATTCTCGCCTCGAGTAAGGCTCGGGGGCAGCAGGCCTGGTGGATATTCTGTTCAGAAGCCGATTGGGATACCATCGGCTGATCTTTCGTTGCAACCTTCTTCACAGATGATGAGTGCTAAAGAAGACCATGAGGTTTGGTTGGAAGAATTCAAAGGCTTCCCTGAAGATTCTACATTATCCACCAGATTTCAAAATCATCTGTTGAAGGGAGAATTGTAAAGGACTGATGCGTTGCTATCGGCTCATTACGCATTGGCAAAGGGGGCAAATCGGCAAGGTCAGCATGAGAGGGAATCGGCTAAATTAAGCTCAAAGGAAATCGGCAAAATCAAATTGGGGAAAAGTTCTTCATTGATAGACGAGATTTCTTACATAAAGAGCTGATTGCTCTCAAAAGGAAATACTAGGAGATACATTGCCCCATCTACTACTACTGGCCCTATACTAGAGGTCCTATCTACGGGCCATCACTGCCCTCGTCGTCACCGTCGTCGCCGCTGTCGGCGCTGCGGCGGGCTCGTCGTCGCTCCAATGGCCGTCGACCGGGCCCTCGTTGTCCTCGTCTTCTTCATCAGCGTCATCGTTGCGAAGTCGCTGAGGTTGCCCGGCCAGGCGGAACCGCTTGGCGGCTCGTCGAGGAGGTGTCCTCCTCCTCTTCGGCTCCTCCTCCTCCTCGGAAGAGGTGAAGTCGCAGGAGAAGCGATCGTCGTCCTCCTCCTCCTCCTCCGTTTCCCCATTGGCGAGGAAGCGGAGGTCGCTTCCCCGTCGGTCAAGGACTTATCGTCCTCGGACCAGACGGAGAAGTCGTGGCTGGACTCCTCCCCGCCGATGGCGCGGCGGGTGTTCGCCGCGTGGACTCCTCTGGGTCGGCTCGGCATCGGCTCCGGGAAGGGGAGGACTGGCGGAAAGGTCCGATGGAGCAGAGGAGGAAGAAGACATGGTGGCGCAGAGGGTTTTGGAGTGCTAATGCGAAGGAGATGCAGAGGAGAACTGTTCATAGCGGTTAAATAAAAGGGGATATAGTGGAAATTCAATGCCACGGCAGTTTCCGAGGAAGTGGTGCCTAAAAAAAAACTGCCGGGTCACACGGAGAAGTTGAGAAGGCAAGGCATCATGATGAAGGACACTGCGAACCACGACATGACCCGACGAAAGCGTAATGATTTTGGAAATGTCATTTCAAAACCAGGGGGCATGTGTTATCACCAGAATTTGACCGAGTCAGAGGTGGGCCGCGATCAAGATGGACTTGAAGATATACATATGGAAGAAATACGTGAATCGGCCTTACATGCAAAGTTTGGGCTAGTTTGCCCTTGTATCTGTAACATATTAGATTACATGTCGATTTAGAAGGTAGAGTTTGTATCGTGCACGGTGGGGATTATTCCCACGTTAGAAAGTCCCCTGGACTATAAATATGTATCTAGGGTTTATGGGAAAAAAACAACAACACACGTTCAACCAAACAAATCAATCTCGGCGCATCGCCAACTCCTTCGTCTCGAGGGTTTCTACCGTAAGCGACATGCTGCCTAGATCGCATCTTGCGATCTAGGCAGCAAGCTCCATGTTGTTCATGCGTTGCTCGTCTGAAGCCTTGTTGATGGCGAGCAACGTAGTTATCATAGATGTGTTAGGGTTAGCATAGTTCTTCGCGTAACATGCTATCGTAGTGCAACCCTTGCATGTCTAGCCCTCACACCTATCTTAGGTGTGGGGGGCATTGATCATTATTTAGTAGATCTGATCCGTTACGATTGCTCCTTGTTCTACAAGGATTAGTTTAATATCTGCAATAGTTAGGCCTTACAAAGGGGGAGGATCCAGCGGCACGTAGGGTGTCGTTCGCTAGTCCTAAACAGGATGTTGGGATCAACCGTGTTGGTTTTTAGGCCTTGTTTAGGATCGGCTTACGATCACCGTGCGTGGCGCGAGCCTGGAGTAGGATGATCCGATTATGCGGTGAAAACCCTAAATCGTCGTAGATCTAATTAGCTTTATCTTGATCAAGCAGGACCACCATATATTCGTGCACCCCATACGAATCATGGGTGGATCGGCTCCTTGAGCCGATTCACAGGATAACCTGAGAGCCGATCGAGGCTCGTATTTAATGTTTACGTGTATGCCATGCAGGACTAAGCGAGGCATCTCCATCACCTTCTGACCAGGTATAGGTCAGGCACGCCCTTGCACTCAGCATCGGACGTGTGACCAGAAGGCTTTGCGGGCCGTCGCTCGGAGGGACCTCAGCCAGCCGCAGCTCTAGGTTGTTCCCGGCTCTACAGTGTTGACCGTCGCTGCCCGCCGGTGGGTTTTGGCAGTCAACAGTTTCTCTCCACATTTTGTGTTTGTCTGTGCTTTGTAGATGTAATCTAGTATATTTTTCCCACTGAGTAAATTACCTGGGGAGCTTAGGGTGGGCCAATTTTTAGGCCCCATGTCATGCTAGAATGGAACTTCTCAGCAGATGTATCCAGTGAACACTAGTTGTAACATAGACGATGTTAGGTGGGCCAATTTTTAGGCCCCATGTCATGCTAGAATGGAACTTCTCAGCAGATGAATCCAGTGAACACTAGTTGTAACATAGACGATGTTAGGTGGTAGTCTTGTACATGTGGTTTTCCGAGCATTAGATGTTAATTTGTGTGTTACATATATCATTAGGTTCGCCGGTATGGTAAAATGTATCCCACTTTTATTTTGATTGATTTTCTTGTTGTTTTTACACATAAGAGTCAAAAATTGCTTACATGTCTGGATTTCCATGAACTACAAGGTATTATTATGTCATTCATACTTTTGAGAAAAACTGAATGATTTTTTGCAGCCAAATTGACTGTTTCTGTTTGGTACATTCTTTCTTGTCCAGGGTTTGGAGGTCACGCTTCTATTAACCTGTAAAACAAGACTATTAGTGGCAAGTTTCCATGTAATTTTTTAACCTTTGGCGGAACATTTTTGTTTTCTCGACCAATTTCCACAAACCTCTGTCACCATTCTGATTGGTACCCGAGTTTGGTAGTTATGTGTTTTTCAGATCCAAAGCCAACTTGTATGCGCTGAGCACCATGAAAATTCCATACCTCTTCCTCATAATTTGGGAGGTGAATTTTGAGAATTTCCTCCGCATCATAGTGCGTTTCTTTTCCTTCATTATTTGTTACTTCTTCACCGGTGCATCCACAAAAAAGGAGCTACCTGTGGTTCAGTGATAAAATGACTATGTAAAGCCAATTGGTTAGGGAATCTGGATCATCTATGTCATTACCAAGTTAGGTGGCTAATTATATTTGGTTTGCTTCCTTTTCAGACGGCTAATCTAGATGACTAGATAAGTTGCTTATCTTCATCGGTCAACTTTGCTTTCTGATATATTTAATGTATATTCAAACATAATGAGCGGGATAACTTCATACTTGTAATATAGCCGCACCTCAATTTTCTCAGTGGTACTAACGTCTGCATTCATAAAGATTCCGAAAACAAGAAGAGCTGCTTGTGTGTACTGATGAGTTCAGTAAAGCAGCATGCTCATCCATAACCTCCAAGGGAGATGTGTCAGAGGAGCTATATTTGTAACTCTGTTTAATCGCTTAACAAGTTCCCAGGCTTCAGTTTGTACTCATATTGTTTTACTTATGCATTATCTTCCATTAGTTGTTGCGCTGGATGAAATTGAAGCTGTAACTACCAATGCTACATAATTCTAATTTCTAATATAGTTTATTACATCCTCCTTTTTCTTTGGCATGTTCATGGTAATGTCAGTGATGATAATTAAGAAGATGCAAGTAAAGCTACTAAGTTGATCATGCAAATCAATTGTCCTCTACTGAACTAGGCGTAACTATTGAAGTACCCCTGCAACTACAGAACTATGTGTTATGCTCTACTGAACTAGGCGTAATTGAAGTACCGAACTATTTGTTGTGCTCTACATGTAATCCACTAGTTGCAACATGCTTCAGTTCAATTTTTAATGTAATCCACTACTGAAGTACTGAACTATGTGTTGTGTTCTACATGTAATCCACTGGTTTGGCGTGTGGCTGCCGGCGTCGGGGAAGGATTTGTCAGCGGACCAGGTGGGCATGAAGATGAAGGCCGCGCAGGGGTAGGGGTGGGACCCGTGGTGCACCTAGAAGGAGGTAGCACCGGTGTCGGAGGTTGCGGAGCGGGAGCCCGATGGGAAGGAGAGCGCGGCGCAGTGTGCGACTAGCAGGCGGTTGTCGTCAGACAGCGCGGCGACGGCGGCGAAGTGTCCATCGGCATCGTGGTGACCTGGTGGTGCTACATCACCTGGAGAGATGGCTGCCAGGATGACTTGTCGCAGGACCTGGAGAGATGGCTGCTGGGATGATTTGTTGCCGGTGCGTTGACGGATGGTGATTCAATTTCAGACTTCACCGGTAGCTCATACGGTACGACAATAGTAGGGCCTAGCGACGAGCATTTCTTTTTCTTCACAGAATGAAGTCGATGATAGACAACTGGATCTAGTTAAATTTAGTGCGGCTCAGTTCACATGGATGTAGTTAAATTTAGTATTTGATCTTTTTTTTTCTGTTTGCAGAATGTAAGTCGATGATAGATAACTGGATGTAGTTAAATTTAGTGCGGCACAGTTTACATGAGATGTTGGTTGAATTTTCACCAAGATGTAACTGACTGTGCTGTTAGTGTGGTTGTTGTCGCAACGTAACTCACCGGAATGTTGGTTAAGTTCATGTTGTCGTAATGTAACTTATTTGAGATGGTGAGTTGGTTTATCGTCATCGTAAATGACCAGTGACCAGGATGTTAGTTTAATTTATTTGTCAACATAACCGACCCGGATGTTTGTTAAATTATCGTGATGTAACTCACCTGGGATGGTACTTTATAACTCTACATGTCATTTTACAGACTTTTTTCGAAATGCATTGGAATAATAAGTTTTGCATGGAATTTGTAATTCTAGTGAAGGAACTAAAGTTCTTTCATAGATGTTGGTTGAATTTTCACTGCAACGCAACTCACAGGGATGTTAGTGCAATTTTTGCTGCCGCGTAACTCACCCTGATGTTATTTAATTTATTGTGATGTAACTTACCTAGGTAAGTAGTTTATTTTTACAGTTTTGCTGATAATCAGGCGCCTGAAATTTAATAAATCTCAGTCATTTTCTTTAATGTTAGATCTGTGGCTTTGAGATTCCCGTTGTGTGTTTTTTTTTTCTGCAGTGGAACGTTGTCCGGCCCAGCGGCACTGTACGGGATCGGTGGTGTGGGCTTTTATTTCTTTGCTAGGCTGGCCATGAGCTTCACACGTTCCATTAGTTCGACACTTCGGGTGGTGTGCGCACTCCGGCCTTTGCTCTCTGATTTTTTTTTGTCTTCTCTAATACAACGTGTTCGAGCAGTTAAGAGTACAAAATTGTACCTCTCTAGATGATGAATTTTTTCACTCCCATGTGTTTATATCGTATGCAAGTTTCACAAAAAATAAAATCACACGCGTGTCACACTTGCGTATTGAGTGATAACCTAGTTGTTGTTGTGTAGTTGTGTTGTCACCGTGTTCTAGTTGTACACGTGTTGCAATTAAGATTTATAGTTGCCATTGTGTCGTAACTGTATTCCAGTTACACACAAGCTATAATTGAGATTTTGTAGCTGCATATGAATTGCAACTAGAATTTTTTCGTTGTATATGGGTTGCAACTAGAATTTTTTCAGCGCACACCCCCCGCGCGGGTGTGGGCCTGGCCACTCTTTTCTGTTTCCTTTTTCTTTTCTCTTTTATGTTTCCTTTTTCTGTTTTTCTTTTCTATTTTCTGTTTTCGGTTTTGTTTATATTTATTTTTCAGATTTTTTTTAAAATTTAAAAAAAATTCAAATTGAGAAAATGTTCAAATTAAAAAAATGTTCAAATTTGGATATCGTTCGATTTTGAGAAACATTCAAATCTGAAAACCGTTCAAATTAAAAAACCCTTTAAAGGTGAAAATGTTCAAATTAAAAAAAATGTTCATATTTAAAATGATTTTTTTAAAATAAAAAAATCAAATTTTAAAATTTGTTTATATTTTGAAATTGTTGAAATATAAAAATTCTTCGAATTTGAAAATTATTACTTTTTAAAAATGTTCAAATTCAAAAATATTCGGATTTAAAAACATATTAAAAATCGGTTTAAAAAAAGATAATTAGAAATGAAATGGAAAAAGAAAAAAAGAGAAAATCCGAATTACCGCAAATCTTGTTGGGCCGTGGCCTAGGTAGCCAACCTCACCCTCGCGGGGGTGTGCGGCCTGGGGTTGGACGCCGCACTGGTCGGCGTTGAGGAGTTCCCGAATCAAATGGAACATGAAAACGCACGTACAAGTTAGCCGCAAAAAAAGCAATGGATACCTCGTGATCGATCGGTCATGACGTCAGCCGACTGAGATTTAATCGGCTGAGATCTAGGCTCGCCCTTATTTTTATCATCAACGTAACTCACCGAGAAAAAGTTAAATTGGCGATGTGACTCACTCTGGATGGTAGCTTATTTTATTGTCAACGTAACTGGTCCGATGTTAGTGAAATTATCCCGATATAAATCACGTGGGACGGTAGTTTATTTTCATCATCAAGGTAACTCACACGGGAGGTAATTACCGCGATGTGACTTATATGGGATAATAGTATATTTTTTTATCATTAATGTAACTTACTAGGCTATTAGTAAAATTACTACGATGTAAGAGCATCTCTAACAGAGCCCGTAAATCCCACCGGAACTGAACTTTTCCGGCGGATTTACGGGTTCGGACCGAATCAGTCGCAGAACGAAGCCCGAAAACATGGGCCGGCCCGTAAAAGAAGTTCAGGGGCCCGAGAAACTCCCCGCACGCCCCGTATTAAAAGGGTTCGTGGAGGGGAGTTCGGTTCGCAAACCCTACGCCTCCGCCGTTCCTCTCTCGCCACTCACCATTCCGGCGAGCAATCCAGCTCGCCCAGGCGCGATCCGGCGCCCGTCGGTGCACAATGGCGTCAGGAGGCTCGATGGCCGTGCCGCGGATTGGGCGCGGCGACTCGCCGCGCCGCCCGTCTTCGCACGCGGAGCGTGCAAATGGAGCCGAGGGCGCGCGCAGCGCAACACCGTCGGTGGACGAAGGGGCTCACGCCCCGGGGAAGCTCGCCGCTACGGCGCGCGAGACCTCGTCCGCCGGTCGGCCGCGCCCGCGGCTCCCGTGAGCGCAACGAGGATGACCTCGTCCCCGCGCGATCGCCGACCTTCTCCGCCGGGGACTACGTCCACGGCAGCGACGAGAGAGGCGGTCCTCGCGCAGACCAAGGCCGTCGCGCGGCGGAGGCTCGCGGCGCTCCCGGGGAGGAGGCGAACGCCGTCCGCCAGGTCCGTGAATACGAGGCGGCCCGTCGGGAGGCCCGCATCCGCCGCGTCAAGCTCGAAATAGTCGAGCTTGACGCCGACGACGCGTGAAGATCGTCCACGACAGCGTCGGTGCCGTCTGCCGCCAACAAGCTGCGCCACCACCGGCACCGCCGCGCGCCATAGGTCACTATACTGGCCGCATTTTGCTTTAGCTAGGTTGCGCTTGCCGGTGTACCAGTAATTTAGCTTCAATCTGTCGAACAATGTAAGTTTCGATGCTCAATCAGAGCATCTATTTCATGTCGAACTATGATCATCGCATAATTTACCCACGCCATTTCGAATTCCGCTTTTCAGTTCCATTTTTACGGTTTCTATTCTGCGCTACTGCCAAAATCGAACGAACTTACGTTTTCGGAAGACTGAAAACCACTTTTTCGGTTTGCACTTTTTCGGGCTCTACTAGAGATGCTCTAACTCACCTAGATGGTAGTATCTTATTTTTATTGTCAATGTAATTCGTTGGGATGTTAGTGAAATCATCACGATTTAACTCAGCTAGATGTTAGTTTAATTTTATCATCAACGCGAGATTAAATCTTTGGGGTCTCGATGTATTTATTTTTCCTAGCAATTCCTGCCCATGGGCCATGTCGGCATCCTTGGTTGGAGAAGAAAATAGGGGCTGTGCCGTGGAGAATTGCAGCGGAGCTCACGGGTGCTCCCCTCACCCATGTCTCTGGCGAACACATGTCCCAGGACCACTGTATTATTAGGAGTATTAATGGTTAGGAGAATTTGTGCATAATTACCCATGTCTGCGCATTGGTCCACAGCCATTCATGCGCGAAATAGAACTAGCTCAGGTCGGGCCAGGAAGTTCATTCTGTGAGCTAATTACTCCATTATGTACTTAACCAAGCACTAAACAAAGAATTTGATTGGGGTGATTTTAGCCAAAGAGAAATCACACCACCTGGGTTGCCGCGCGCGCTGGAGCCAATTTCTTCCGCATGAGCCGTCTTCGTTTTCCCCATCTCTGTGCAACGAAACCAGCATGCCGCTATGGATTAGTATACTAAAATGGCGTCTTATCACAAAACGTAAACTAAGTTGGTGCTTAGTGGCTACCAAATGCCGACAGAAAAGCTAGGTCTTGAGTGCGAACCTTGCATGGATCAATTCTTTTATTTCTTTATTATTCCCGCACTGCCAGTGGGACCAGCATGTAAGGTAGCACAAAGGTCACATGTACAAGAGGAAAATATTAGGGGGCTTTCTGCAAAAATTAAGATGCCACGTGTCCGATTCTAACTGATTGTGGACCTATTTGCTCCCTTGATACGAGTTGTGGTACTCCAGATGCTCGTTTTACAAATTGTGGTACTATATTACACATCTGCTATAAGTTGTGGTACTAAAAGTGTATATCTATACTATTATATTGGAGTTGGTCGTAGGTCGTACAACGCGTTTAGTGAAGGAGATTTGAAGCATCTGGACTGTTCGATCACCCCCTCAAACACCATCCGATGGCTTTTCTGCACGTCCCCCCTCACTAGCACAAAGTGTGGATCAAATCAAATTATTACTTCCCATTCTCATCAGCAACACTAATGAAATACAATCAATTAGGGATCGCCAATTCGCCACAATTGCCATAATTAAAAGAACATCCATTTTTATTGCCTCCTCCCCATTCACCTCACGGTCATCTCTGCCACGGCCATCACGCCGCTACGGCGCTACTCCCATCTCGTTGGAAGGTCTCCATCTCGCCAGGTTCGAAGTTCGCCGTTGCTATGCCCGTGAAGCCAGCATCGTCGCCCTCAAGGACGACGCTTGTCCCCTTCCCGGACCACTCCGTCTCCTGTCTAGGTTGCCTATTCCAAGACCGCGCCGCCGCCTCCGGCCAGTACCCTCACGCCGCCACCCGAGGACTTCTGCAGATCGGCATGGCGACCCCCTCAAAATCTTCCTCCTTTACCTGTGACGGGAACAACACCTCGACCTCACCCAGTCCCGCAAGTTTCTAAGCCCCGTAGCGGGAGCCGAGGTCCACTGTGATGGCGCGCCGCGCGCCGTAGGCCGCTGCTGGTTGCCGCCACCATTTGGTCTCCACACCGGCAGGCCAGGGCCTTGATGTAGGCATGCTCTGTCAACAACGCCGACCCTCACGCCCGCTAATTTCACGAGCTGGACGAGGAGCTCATGTGGAGACTGATTTGGGTCAACATTGATGGCGTCACGCGGGTCGCCCAGTCATGGCTTCCGAGCTTCTTCGGCAGGAAGACTAGGGCGTTGTTGCTCCTCACCTCGAAGCAGCGTAAGGTATGCTCCTCTTTTTCTTTCCCTTTGCTAAATCATGGAAAGCACTCCTAATTTGCAGGTTTATTTCTAGATGCATGTATATGATGATTGTGTCTGCCTTTTCTTCTTTTTCTTGATACCATGTGTAGTATTTTTTTAGAATTGGAACGATTGGCCCTAATTCTTTGGCGGATTGCCATCATCAGACATGGCGTGTGCATGAACAATGGCGAACAATGTTTTGTTTTTGCAGGTGCCAAGGCAGTACAATTTTTATTGTGACATTCCAACTTGTAGGAGTTAAAAGAAAGTAAAAAAAACTCGTAGGAGTTAAAAGAAAGTAGGATTAGAGGCATATCTTATTTGTCAAAATAATAATGCACTTTAAATCAGTTCAACTGACTAAGAACATCTGACTTATGTGGCCTACTCAGTTTTTTCAGAGTTCTTGGATTGGTGACAATGCTGAATTTCCTCTAAACACAAATCTGTACTGAATTTTTTCTAAGCTATTAATATATGCTATTCTGACTGTAGTGTAATTTCTCCCCCAAAAAAATGACTTGCCTGGTTAGTTAAGCTTAGATAAAGGAGGGTCCCAATGGAGAAGGAGCACGGTGGAAATGAAAATACTAAGGAGGAGAGATCACGGGAGCACAAAGACAACAAAGAACTGAGCTTTGTAGTAGTTCATAGTGCCAATCCAAGTGGATTTTATCATTTGCATGATACAACCGTTGAATTCACCAGTTGACAAGAATTAATTAAGTTATATCCATTATTATTTGACCAGGTACGGAGTGTCTAATGTGGATGTATTAGGGACAAGAAACGAAGAACTGGGCCGCCGCTGTGATTAGAAGAGGTAGAAGGCAGGCAACACTACACCCCTCCTACCGATGCCCATACTCGTGTCCATATTCTGAATGTTGAACCACATCATAGTCTTATATCTTTTGTGCTATCCATTGGATTACACTATTCATCCTAATTCGTTTGAACTCACATAGTGCAATCTAGAGAGAGGAGACTTTTTTTTGCCTTTTTCTGTAATCGTAATACATATCTGTTGTGTAAATCTAAGTTTGCCTAATAGTGTTTATTGATGTTCATCTCAGATTATGAAATTTCGTTGGTATGATATCTACTTACAATGTTGATCATAAATATACCTTCTCATTTCATTTGGTGTACTTCTTTTCATGTCATGATTGCTACATCAAGATTTTTGGATGTGTGCCTGACAAAAAAAATACTTTTTGGACAGGTGGCAAGGTTTGTTTGTGAAGGTCACAACTATTCTATACTACTTGGCCTCCTGTTCGATAAGGTGTTGTTTCCTTAACCGGTTCTTTTTTAAGGATGTGCACACGTACATAACAAATAAGGGTTAAAGAAAAATAATTGGACCAGACTGTGAGGTAAATATTGTGTACTTGTACCAAGTACTTTTCATTTGTCTGCTAGGAAACTTATCGGATCAGCATTTACTTCATAATCATGCTCGTTTTGTCTCTTAGGTGGGCTCAGTTTGTAGAGTCCTCGCTTATAGCTACCGTGTAGAAGTTAATATCCTACTTCAGAGCCAGTACATAAAGCAGCGGCTGGTTGGTGTATTTTGGACCTGCTCTAGCCACCATTGTGCATAAGTTACTGCCACTCCTGATTTCATTCCGTGGAGACCTTCTTCGTTTTACTCTCGGAGATGTTCCTCCTGCTTGTTGTTGGTTTCCGCCTTCTTATGTTGTTCTGATTTTTTCTGCTCTTGCAGAATTCTTACTTCTGAAATTAGATTCTCTCTCTCAAGTGTACTCAGTGAAGCTATATGAAAACAGACAATCAAGGGGCACAATCAGTTCTGGTTGAGACCCGCAAGAAGGAAATTTACGAAGCGCCAATTGTAAAAGTAAGTTCCGGTCCAATTTGGTTATCCTATTTTTATAGCGACCGCTTTAAGATTATCACTCTTGTGCTTCGAACTCTTTCCAAAAACAAAACCGCCAAATATCGATCAGATTGAGTGAATTGGTGAACACATAACGACTGATTGCATGTGGTTTGACCATGTCAGCTCATTTTCTAGAAAAACATAGCGAATGATTGCATGTGGTTTTGGCCGACAAGGTGTCAATGTATAAGTCACGCTACTACCCATTTATTTTTTTATTAAGTAAACAAAGGTTACAAGAACACGCACAATAATCCTTTATTTCGAGACTACATAATATTAGATATTATTATGTTATCAAAAATAAATCACTCCATCTACCAAAAATCCCAATAAAAATCAACAGCATAATTAGAAAATGGAAATCCATGAGAAATAAAACTGGAAGATTGTATTTGACATGTTGTTTCTTAGGTTTCCTCCATTTTAGGTAACTTTGTGTGTCTGTTTCATATGTTAGTGGTGAAGCATATATATATATCAAGAGCATGCCCTACGCCAATTGCATGTTATTCTCGTTTCTTTGCTTGCATATTTCACCGGAATTTTCAAGTGCATCACGTATTCATATTTACAGATAATGAAAAAATAAATGAGGGAACCGTAGCAACGCACGGGCATTCAACTAGTAACTCTAAAATCAAGGTCCACCTCGGTGTAGCATAGACCACCTGGAATTAGAAATAATTATGCACAAACATCGCAGGATATGGCCGGTACTTCTACAATTATGCACGTACATCATAGACAATTTGTGCCCTAGTGCATATCGTTACAAAAACAAATGTTCAAAAGATTAGGTCACACAATTATGGAAAACGATGATAATCATCCCAACCATTTTCTCCTCTATTTGCATGCAACATGATAGAGGTTAGGTACCGACAGATTGAACTCCTACTGGTTATCCATGTATGCACAAACATTTATGTGTATTTATTTCGTGATGTATTTAGATAGAAGAAAACAAAAAGCATCAGCTCTTTTAAGTATGATACTTGCATCTAATGTTCACTTTTAGGTTTTTTTTCTAGTTGCTTATATTGATATTGCTAAGCCAGAATCATCAAGAAGATAAAAAATATTAATGTAAGAAATTTTGATTAATAGTAGTCAAGGTAGTACGCCGAAGTCTCTACCTTAAAATAAGCAGTTGACTAACTAAATGCCGAATCGCTGAACAAAATTGAAGAATCCACTTAAGATCAGCAAGTTCATTTTCAAATGACAAATAATTATATGCAGGCAAAGGATCCATAAAGGCATTGGACGAGTATCGAAATATCTTTAGAGAGAGACAAAGGAACAAAAGATATTTGGATAGCCATTCTCTGTATTTACTCCATATGATGGCTGTTGACAATAGCTTGGAAAGGAACTCAATAGTGCTTAGTCGTATGGTCCAGTGTTGTGTAGTATTCTTAAGACTATTGCTATTTCAGTTTTGTGATGTTGTCCAGCAAGAGGAGTTTGTTATTCTTGCATTTTTTTTCTTCTTCTTTTTTGGTTTCATGGGCATCTTGCTCACACACACTTCTGTCAATGTTTTATGTTTACTACTCATAATTTTTATTTACAAATTGTGAAATCTCGTTGTATCTATATTGATCGTTTTATATGAATGAGTATCAAAATATCTTTTTCTCCTATGTCAGAATAATACTACCTCCATCCCAAGGCTTAAGGCCTATATTTTTTTAGAAAGTCAAACTATGTTAAGTTTGACTAAGTTTTTATCAAAAATCATTAATATGAAAAGTACAAAATCAATATCACTAGATAGATAATGAAATATATTTTCATATGGTACCTACAAAATATCATATTTGTTCATAAATTATTCTAAAAGTTTGATCAAACTTTACTTCGTTTGACTTTCTGAAAAAAAATATAGGCCTTAAACCTTGAGATGGAGGTAGTACTTTGTATGTGTATTATGATGTTTGACAGTGTCCATTTTTAGAGAGAAAATGTCTTGGTCTTATTGAAGACATAAAAGAATGCCTCTATGATGTCGCTCTCCAGGCATGCTAAGATGCCTCTATTGGGGAAATATAAATGTCTCAAGAAAATAACATACATTGTCGCACCAAAATGCTTCTACAATTTAGATTCAAAATAAATGTCTTGGGAAAGTGCCTCTATATCTATGCATAAACATTCCAAGTGTATCTTTGAAGTGTCTCTATGTGTGTAGACATAGAACCTCGTGTCTTTTCAAAATGACCCTATATCATATATAGGCATTTCGCAAAATGTCTCTATAGTATAAGACACACTGCACATAGCGACACTTCTGAGACAATGTGTAAAATGCGTCTACAACTATGTAAAGGCAATATAAGTGTCTCAACGGGACCAAAATAGTGCCTCTATGGGCCAGTTCTCTTGTAGTGCTCAGGTCACGGAGGCCCGTAGCTACGAGATCCCGGGGAGCGGTGAGTTCCTGCGGAGCTACGCGGTCGCTCTCCAGGTAATGCTCCTAACAATGAAAACTACACAAGGGCAGTCCTCGAGAAGGAAATGCAGGAAGCATAAGGGCACAATTTAAATACAGTGGTCCTAACAATGAAAACTACACATGTAAACATGGATCTATTGCCGCAAACTGTTCAGGAGTAAAATAGAAGTATGATACATATGAAGCACGACTATTTCAAAGCATCTGTTTCATGCTACAACAACTTAACTCATGAGGGCTGCTCCCCCCTAACTAAAATTGAGGGGTCATATTTTGTTTTTTTATTTTTCCCTGCGTTTGGCCTGGCAAAACCCATATCTACCGGAGGGTTCTTTACTCATCTGGGATCTGCCACCGGAGGACGGAATCGGTACGTGCGCCAGCCGTCTCCGCCATCGACGGCGATCAACCAGATTCGGCAGTCCATCGACGGAGGGTACCATCTGTTCCTGGCGACACTAGGGTTAGGGTTCTCCTGCCCTTGCACGAGGGCTTCTTCCTCCTCCGGTGCATCGACCACCGTGGTGGGGGTAGGTTTATTCCTCCACCCCATCGACTATCGTGGTGGGTGGATTTGTTCTTCTGGTGCTGCGGGAAATTGTTTCGTTCTAAGGTAAATGTATGATCACTCACCTTGGAGACCTGTGTGAAATTTGAGGCGGATGTACTGAAGTTGTGAATTATTGTAGGAAATGCCAGAGTCTAGGTCAGGTGTTTGTGAGGTAGAGAAGGGACCTGGAATTGATTTTCCTGGAGATGTGTGAGATGATTCTAGTACGGGGCTTGCTGATATTGTTGGAGATATGCCCAAGAGGCAATAATAAAGTTGTTATTATAATATCTTTGTGTTTATGATAAATGTTTGCATACCATGCTATAATTGTATTAACCGAAACATTGATACATGTGTGTTATGTAAACAACAAGGAGTCCCTAGTAAGCCTCTTGTATAACTAGCTTGTTGATTAATAGATGATCATGGTTTCGTGATCATGAACATTGGATGTTATTAATAACAAGGTTATGTCATTGGTTAAATGATATAATGGACACACACCCAAATAAGCGTAGCATAAGATCAACTCATTAAAGTTTAACTTGCTATAAGCTTTTGATACATAGTTACCTAAGTCCTTCGACCATGAGATCATGTAAATCACTTACACCAGAAGGATGCTTTGATTACATCAAACGCCACTGCGTAAATGGGTGGTTATAAAGATGGGATTAAGTATTCGGAAAGTGTGAGTTGAAGCATATGGATCAAGAGTGGGATTTGTCCATCCCGATGATGGATAGATATACTCTGGCCCTCTCGGTGGAATGTCGTCTAATTAGCTTGCAAGCATGTGAATAGTTCACAAGAGATGACATACCACGGTACGAGTAAAGAGTACTTGTCGGTAACGAGGTTGAACAAGGTATGGAGTTACCGATGATCGAACCTCGGACAAGTAAAGTATCGCGTGACAAAGGGAATTGGTATCGTATGTAAATGGTTCATTCGATCACTAAGTTATCGTTGAATGTGTGAGAGCCATTATGGATCTCCAGATCCCGCTATTGGTTATTGGTCGGAGAGGAGTCTCGACCATGTCTGCATAATTCACGAACCGTAGGGTGACACACTTAAGGTTTGATATCGTTTAAGTAGATATGGAATATGGAATGGAGTTCGAATGTTGTTCGGAGTCTCGGATGGGATCCAGGACATCACGAGGAGGTCCGGAATGGTCCGGAGAATAAGATTCATATATAGGAAGTCACTTTCCAAGTTTGGAAAATGATCCGGTGCATTTATGGAAGGCGCTAGAATGTTCTAGAACCTTCCGGAAGAAATCACCATGGAAGGTGGAGTTCCGGAAGGACTCCACCAAACCCTAACCAGCCAACCAAGAGGATCTACTACTTCCGCTGCCCGCTGGAACGGGGAGAAGGACGTCGTCATCAACACCGAACGTGTGACCGAGTACGGAGGTGCTGCCCGACTGTGGCACCGTCAAGATCTTCTACGCGCTTTTGAAAGCGGCAAGTGATCGACTATACCAACAACGAGATCTAATCTCGTAGGCTTTGGAATCTTCGAGGGTTAGTCTCATGATCTTCTCGTTGCTACCATCTTCTTGATTGGATCTTGGCTTGTTATTCATTCTTGTGGTAGAATTTTTTTTGTTTTCTATGCCACGAATCCCATCAGATATGCTGGATGAATTTTTGTCATCGAGTGAATATATGTTTGTTGATTCATGGTTAGACAATGCCCTGAGCTCAGAGCATTTGAGCGCATCACATATTAATGTAAGTGATTTTATTATATTCAATTATTGTCATGGAATGCAAAAGCAAAACGTATATGTTTTAATAGTGCTCATGTTACCAAAATCTGTAGATGGACATGGACAAAGATAATGAGAGAAACATTTCTGATGTTGTGTTCGAGGAAAACAGTGATGAGGTACATGGAGTGTAATTGTTATTTGACAAGCAACAAATGAGATTACCATTAAAATATCTTGAAACCCGTAATGAGGTACATGGAGTACTTTGTTTTAAATTAATGAAGGAAATATCTGGACTTCAAAATTTATACGACTATTATGGTGAATCCGACATGGAGAGTGGTATTTTTGATGACTCGGTAGGTGCCAATGATTCTGGCGAGTCAAAGGCGTCGAACAATATGGAGGTGTGCTTTATGGATAATTATTTGTGGAAAGCAATTTTTCATGGACACATAATTATTTAGAATTTGATTGCCATGTTTTTATTGTGCAGGCCCCTGTTGATGATGTTAATAATGATGTGAACATGAATGTCACTCATGCTTGTCAGGAAGAGGATAAGATGGACCTGTACCTGAAGATAAAGGAGATGATTTTTCCTTGTGAAGAAGTTGCTTTCCTATTCTACAATAGCTATGCCAAAGATAATGGATTCGGCATCAGATTGGATAAGGTGAGATATAGCAAAAAAACATTCGAAACATAGGCGTTTTGTGTTTTCGAGGGAAGGTGAGCGTGATCCTAAGTTGATGATCGAAGATGGACAAAGCCGGAGGCTCAGACCTCTGTCTCGATGCAACTGTGAGGCGCAGCTGACTGTGAAGCTTAATGGAAAACTTGGTATTTGGTATGTTGAAATTTTTTATGATAACCACAGTCATGTGTTAGCAAGACCGAATGAAGTACCTTTTCTTTGGTCGCACAGAAAAATCAAAGAGCATCAGAAGGCTGAGATATTAGCTATAGGAGCCGTAGGGGTTAGGAAGCACACCATAATGGATTCCGTGATCAGCAAAAGTGGATGGTATGGCGGTGTTGGCTATATCCGGCGGGATGTGTACAATCTTTGCAGCAAGGAAAAGAGGAAAGTGCTTGCGAAAGGTGATGCTACCACGACCATAGGCATTATGGCGAGCATGAAGGAGAGGGATCCAAGGTTTTTTTTCGACTACAACTTAAATGAAGAAGGACGGCTGAAGAGAACGTTATTGCGTGACTCCCTGTCTGTACAGGGCTATGAGGACTATAGGGACGTCCTTGTGTTTGACAGCACGTACAAGATGAATCGATATGGTATGCCATTCATACCTTTTATTGGTCTGAACAATCACCGGAGGACTACGGTTTTTGGTTGTGCCATAGTTGCAGATGAGAAAGAAGAAACTTATGTGTGGTTGTTGCAAATATTTCTCAAGGCAATGTGTCAGAAGAGGCCTTTGAGTGTAATTACGGGTGCCAACTCGGCGATGATTAGGGCAATCCGCAGTTTATTTCCCGATGTCTGGCACCGCATATGTACGTGGCATATTGAAAAAAATATGAAGCTCCATCTCAGTGACAAGTCCTTGGCTGACTAAACAAGGGAGAGGAGGGGCAACCTTCTGACCGCCCTTGGCCGGGCAACACACGCGCCACCCCTCCCCTCCCCGCCCCGTTTGGCCACCCCTCCCTTTTTCCTTTTTATTTGGCCCCTTCCATATGGGGCTCAATAAAATAGGGATGCCATTTTTAATTAAATAAAAACATTTTTATTAAATTAAATATATTAATTCATCTAATCAACATATTAAACATATCCTTTAATTGCCATTAGTCCGAGACATCTCCTGATTCTGAAAGTCCTTCGGACTCTATCGGAATCCTATTCTGAATATATCTCTCTACTCCGGCAAATCCAAAAATATCTCGACTTTCGTTGAACCCTTAGGTGTGTTACCCTACGGTTCGGGATTGTCATAGTCATGATCCGGCACTACGTCACCGGTCAATATGATCACACGATCACGAGGGTGGTTTGGATAACCATAGTGATCTCTATGCATTCCACGAAGATGTGATCGGCGTTCGAATAATTGCATCGAGTCTTATTCCCTTTGTCATATGATACCGACACTCGTCAACGACTTGATCATCAGTATCTTAATACCTAGTTCGGTCTCGTTTCCGACAAGGCTATTTAACTCGTTCGCGTGTGATTCCATCCCCATGACCTAGTCATATGCGGCGCAGCTTTATGGATGTAATCTCACCGACTGGGCCCTATGTATCTTACCGTCACGTGGATAAACAAATCCCGCTCTTGATCCATACGCCTCAATCATTGCATTGGAATACGTAACTACTCCTTTATGGTCACGGTGTGATGGTTGATGCAACCAAAGCATCCTCCTGTGATAATGATTAGATATGATCTCACAGTCTAAGGATTAAGTTACTTTGCACTTAATAACATCGTAACATTGAACTTCAATGTGACTTGATCGTGTTACAATACTTATGTTTTAGGTATGTCCATCATATAATTCAACCAACTGATATGATCTTATTGTCAATGACGTGGTCCATGATCGGGAAAACCTCGATCAACTATTGAGCACAATGAGATAGTCGTGCACTTGTGTGCTTTACTAGGGACTCTTTGTTTGTTTACAATACCGCACATCTATTAATGTTTTCACTTAATACAGTTATAGCATGACAAGAAACTAATTATAAACCTCTGATATATGATAAATATTCATTATTATTTGCCTCTAGAGCACTAACACCAATAATATTATCATGGGGACCTTAGATCTAAATGTGGTGGTTGGACTTTATGTCTTAATAATTTCCTTGTTTTCTCTTAATTGACCTTGGGATCAATCACTAGGGGTGTATTTACTCATGTATATGGTTGCACCTATTCATGGCTCCCAAGACTATCGATCTTTGTGCTTCACTAATTATGACAACCAATCAAATAAAATAATAATTTGCCTAAGCAGTTGCTCTCTTGGGTTATCCACCTCCATTTCACTAGCTCCATTTTACTTGCACTAGTTTACCTATAGTGTTTGCTTCCGAAAACTCTACTGTTTTCTAGTTAGTACAAAAAAACAACCACACACACTATAGTTACTAGCTTTGCATAGAAGACCATACAAGTGGATTATATGACTTTAGAGAATAGATAGTTTACATTCAGCTCCTCATGAGTTCGACACTCAAATACTTATAGAATTGTACTACGGTGGTCCCTTGCACTTTGAGGTTATCAAGCATCTACAAGAAACACAATCTCCAATGACAATAAACCTACACACAAAATCAGAAGACCGCTTCCGCAATACAGTTCACATACCTACTACGTGCGTCCACTTTTTGGGAATTCGTGGTTTTTTGTTCGGCGTCCTACCAATTTCGTTTGAAGCGGGCTAGATTTAAATTAAGCGACACCTTTCTCTTGTTCCAGATTTTTTGCTCAATCACGGCGAGGCGGCGAGCAGCGGCGGCGCAGAGGTGAGCAGCGGAGAGCGCCCCTGCTCGAGTGGTGGAGGACGACGAAGCAGCGAGCTCAGGCTGGAGCTTAAGGACGATGAGGTAGCGGAGCGGCGGAGACGAGGAGGAGGAGGCAGGCGGCCGGCGAAGGACTAGGAGGAGGCGGTGAGCGGCCAAGGACTAGGTAGGTGGTGTGGGCCAGCGGGTGTGGACGCGGTGCGCGGCCGCGTCAGGCCAGCGTCGTCGGAGTTTGGTGGTGGTGGAGGTCGGGGGAGGCTGCGGGCATGCGGGGGCGCGGCGACGCTTGTCCGGGGAAGGCGCCATGGGGCGCGGCGGAGCGTGGCGGCGCTAGCCGGGGAATGCGTCTCCCATGGAAGCGGCGAGGCGCCCTGCTGCGACGGCCAACGCTATCCTTTTTCCAAGTTGGAAACCGGACTTTCCTTTTTTGGTGATCGAACACAAGCCAAACGAACACGTACGGATTGCCCTGCCTAGCTAGCTAGCTAGCTTCGATCGTATTGCTCGCGTAGCGGGGATTGGAGTCCGAGACCGATGTAGGAGCTGCAAGGTGCAGCTCCCTGATCATCTTCTTCTTGTCTCCTACCTCTCAACTAAGGATGAAGAAGACTCACGCGAGTACACACTGGACACAAAAACGCACACAACACACGCATATACCAAGGAAGAATACCACAAGAGCTTTGCCCAGACTCTCTTCCCTGGAACTCACAAGTGCTACATTGTTTTTCTGCCCCGCAGGCCACTCTTTTTCTCATTCCATTGCTCAGCTTAAATACAGTACAAAGGTATGACCATGCAGTCACTAGTGCTGCCGCTACTCACGCCACACACACACGACTAGCTCCACGTCCTGGAATCCCTCCATGATCCAGATAACTCGGTCATCCTCCACTTGCACTTGACTAGCTAACAAACTCCACGACTTGACTAACTCAACTAACTAATCCACTACTAGCTTGCATGTACCACATGATCTCATCTGTATGTGACTACTGCCGCAGCCTAGCAGATGGACACGACTTGACCGACCAAAAACAAATTAACATAATAATGTGCTAACCAACAATATTAGTTCCAACAATCACCTCCCTAATATTGTTGTTACTTATTCCTCTCTTGAAGCCAATAAACGCTGATGCCGTCGGTGCAGCACGGAGACAGCCACCAATGCCATCTTGCCACACAGATTGCCGTCGTCGCCGCTGGCCTCGCTGAGGGACGCACCTCCTACGCCTTCACCACGAGCGTGCTGCCGTGACACGCTCGCAGCCACAAGTTTGCCGCCGGTGTCGTAGCTCGCCGGCGACTTGCCTCCATGTTCGCCACCGGTGCCGCAACTCGCCGGTGACTCGCCTCCATGTTGCCGCCGATGACTCACCTTGTCGACGACTCGGACATGGACGATGAACTTCTTGCGGTAATGGCCTCCGCACCTTGGCCATCACCTCCTTGCCGCCGATGACGCAACTTACCGGGCAGCATACCTTCCTCCATCGCTCGTGACGCAGCTTGACGATGATGGAGACTCCAACCTCGATCGCACGAGGCTCTGATACCAAATGACAGAATCGCCCAAGGATCAACACACACATATACACATTGGAGAAGAGCACACAGAGGCTTTTTCTGGCACCGCACCTTCGTGCCTTTTTTCTCTTATTCAACTCAATTCAGACTGAACTGATTTACATGGGGTTAAATAGCCAGACAACACTGCTACTACGCACCCACTAACCCACTACCTAGCATGCACACACACGCACTCACTTTTGCATGCAGCACACACGGTCAAGGCACCAACGGTTTGATCCACTAATGACTCCACTAACACGCACACACTTGAGTCCCTTCCAAGTTTCTGCAGATCACTGCTTGGAGATCATCGACGCATCCAGCAACTAACTACGTCCTCTTTTTTCTCCATCTCTAACTGCAACGCAACTTGACTACTGGGACTTCTCGGAGCATGACACATGCAGCTAACTAAACACAAGATAACTAGCTTTTGCATTGTGCACGTGAACACAACTCTACGTGCACATTGCCGCAGCTATGATTAATGCAAGACTGATAAATAAACATGATCTAAACACTACTCTTAGCACTAATAACAAGATTGGTTCCAACAATCACCTCCCCAATCTTGTTATTGCTTATTCCTCTCTTGAAACCAATGGACGCTGATGCCGTCGGTGCAGCACGGAGACGGCCACCAATGCCATCTTGCCACACCGATTGTCGTCGTCGCCGCTGGCCTCAATGAGAGACACACCTCCTACACCTTCACCGCGAGCGTGCCGCCATGACACGCTCGCTGCCGCATGTACGCCACCAGTGCCGCAGCTCGCCGGTGACTCACCTCCATATTCGCCACCGGTGACGCAACTCGCCGGTGACTTGCCTCCATGTTGCCGCCGATGACGCACCTTGTCGACGACTCAGACATGGACGATGAACTCCTCATGGCAATGGCCTCCACGCCATGGCCATCACCTCCTTGCCGCCGGTGACGCAACTTACCGAGCAGCACGCCGTTCTCCTTCGCTCGTGACGCAGCTCGACGACGATGGAGAGCGGACCTCGACAAACGAGGCTCTGATACCAAATGTAGGAGCTGCAAGGTGCAGCTCCCTGATCATCTTCTTCTTGTCTCCTACCTCTCAACTAAGGATGAAGAAGACTCACGCGAGTACACACTGGACACAAAAACGCACACAACACACGCATATACCAAGGAAGAATACCACAAGAGCTTTGCCCAGACTCTCTTCCCTGGAACTCACAAGTGCTACATTGTTTTTCTGCCCCGCAGGCCACTCTTTTTCTCATTCCATTGCTCAGCTTAAATACAGTACAAAGGTATGACCATGCAGTCACTAGTGCTGCCGCTACTCACGCCACACACACACGACTAGCTCCACGTCCTGGAATCCCTCCATGATCCAGATAACTCGGTCATCCTCCACTTGCACTTGACTAGCTAACAAACTCCACGACTTGACTAACTCAACTAACTAATCCACTACTAGCTTGCATGTACCACATGATCTCATCTGTATGTGACTACTGCCGCAGCCTAGCAGATGGACACGACTTGACCGACCAAAAACAAATTAACATAATAATGTGCTAACCAACAATATTAGTTCCAACAACCGAGACAGACCAGGATTGGGTTTCCATCTAGGCAGGCTTACCTGGCTTTCCTTTTTTGGTGATCGAAGACAATCCAATGGTGTAGCCAAACGAACACGTAGCTCCAGAGCGCCGCGTCGCTACCCTGCCTGCCTAGCTAGCTTCAATCGTATTGCTCGGCCTAGCAGGGATTGGAGTCCGAGACAGAGACAGTCCAGGATTGGGTTTCCATGGACGATCAAGCGAGCAGTGACATTATATATACATTCCCACAGCTGCTAGCTTGGACGAGTCTCCTGTCCAAACGATCGAGAACCCGATCGACCACACGCGATGAGTAGCGATTCTGGTCGTCTCGTCGTGCAGGACGCCGCCGCTGCTTCAGCTCAGGAAAAAAGCCTGAGTATGTCCTACTCAAGAATTTGGACAGAGAGACGGTCATGTCTAAAATCCAGGAAATTCTGAAACAAGAGGAGATGCAAGTGGTAGAGGACAAAAAAGGCCGATTCTGGTTTCGCTCCCGTCGTGGAAAGAAGGCAGTTGTGTTCGAGACGGAGAAGCAGCATTGGTGCCTGATACGCCGAAGACTCTATCTCTGCTCCGTGGACAAAGGACGCTACTTCCTACGCGTCTGGCACAAGATCAAGTGTGCGCTCCTTGCAGATACAGTCACCACGCCACGTGGCATCTTCTTCTTTGACTCAGCTCTTTTCGGCAAGAAGAAGAATATCATTGATCAGATTATAAGCGACCTGTGTTGCACTGTTGGGTGCACTAGAGACTCTCTCCACGTGTTTCCACCCACCAGAGGCAGGATTATTGGAGATATCAAGCTACTCACAGACTCAGACGATCTCTGTTTCGATTGTGGCGCATAC